>JAVHZZ010000001.1:478944385-479111885 GCA_036250195.1 Mixophyes australis
TGGTGATTTCTTGCCATAAGGCAAGCTTTGACAGTGCTGGCAGCCTCAGTAGCATCTCAACAATATTAATCACAATATTTTCCACTACAGCAACGCTGAAACTAAGTTGCCTTTCTTTTTTACAGTGTGTTGAGTGATTGGTCCTGACTGATTGCCAGTAGGATATTGGATAGTCATGTCTTTTGGTCTCCTAGAATCAACAGGTAAGGATTTGATCTCCTGCCATGCAGGCCGCAGTTATATTTTGCATATAATTTGAAGCGGGCAGGGAAGGGGGGCTGGCAGGAGCAATTTGCATTGTTGTTTATGCAGGGTACATCAGTTCACCAATGTTGCATAATTTTGTACTCTAGATGGCCCTGTTGGATGAGGGTGCTTGCAGTTCTGCATCGGCTCATACCGATACTGCCATCATTAGATGCACTCCATGTGAGGCATGACAGCCAATCACTGTTTGGGCAAATTTTTTGAATAAATTCAGTTAGTTCCAGCAATGAAAGCTCCAAACTTCTCACATGAAGTGCTGCCGCTCATGGTCCACAATATGGGCAGGATCCTTGTAGGCTATGAAGCGTCAGAATTCCAAGTTTGTGCACCATATAATATGTATAACTCCAGTATGACAGGATGGACCTCTTATGTCCCCCTGTCCGTGTGTTGCTGGGGACTGGCTGGGCTTGCTTTGCCACCACCCTCTTTCTTTATCACAAATTCACCCTCTAAGAACAGTAGGAGGTGCTTTTGCTGCTGCCACCACTAGGCTCCGTCACCGACAACTAGGACCGCTTCCTTCTGGGTAACTCTCGCAGCTAGGGTACTTCTTTGCTGGGCACCTGGGCTGGTACACTTGACTTCTTGCCTTCAGATCAGGGTTGCTGTAGATTGTTCCCCCTGGCCTATTACACTGGCCAAAGCTGCAGGTAGCGGGTAGAATGTTGGTATTGGATGCATAAGCATATGATGGATTATATTGGTCTAACCTGTAGGTCACAGGAGTTCCAGCACAGGTAAGTTTGTTATCAAAGCAGGATCTTGAAGCAGTAATGTTGTATTAGCTTATGTAGTCTTAATAAGGACAGTTACATGCCAGTACTAGCGAGCTTTCCAGAAGTTACAGATGGTATAATAGATTACATGGTACGATTGTGTTCCTTTAATAAACATTCTAACACACATGTTAGCAGGGGGTAACACCATCTCTGATCTAGATGGCTCCGCAAAGACTGAGATATTACACCATTTAGTATCAGGATGCAATGTGTTCTCTAGACTTGGGGTCAACATAAACTTAAGCTTTAACAAAAATCACACCAATCTGAGATTTCCTGTATCCTGTCTTAAAGACTTAGGAAACCTAACAAGTTTAAATACTTCCCTGTGCCTTCAGGCTAGGGCATATTTTGGACACTCACACATCAAAAGTTGTAGTTAGCATGGGGGACTTTCTTTAGAAAAGTTACAAAACTCCAATTTCCTCACCTGATATACTGTCTCAGTAATCAATGCATTTCCTACACTGAAATACAACACAATAAAATACAATCAGTAAATTTGCAATTATATAAATTGTCGCCTTGCACTATTAATTTCAATAAAGTTTTGACTTTTTTAAAGAATGACTTTTCGGGTCATTCCCACTTTACCTTCCCTCTCTTTCTCCTTCTTTGAAGTTTACTCCACCCATCTCTTCTCTCCCATCCACCTCCGTGTCTCTGTCATTTACCGTCCCCCTGGTCCCATCTCCCTTTTCCTGGACAACTTTGCCGCCTGGCTCCGATATCTATCTTTCCTCTGACCTCCCCTCCATCATACTCGGCGACTTAAACATCCCTGTTGACAACTGCTCAGACCCTGCCACCATCAAACTTTCACTCTCTCCACATCCCTAGGCCTCACCCAGTGGACCTCCTCCCCCACCCACCATCTTGGCCACTCCCTTGACCTTGTCTTCTCACATCACTGTGATCTCTCTGATTTCTCCATCAGCCCCTTCCCACTCTCTGACCACCATCTCCTCTCCTTTACTGTGTCCGCCTCCCCTTCTCCCCCCCGCTGAAATCTACCCTCACCATACGCGACCTCGTAGCGATCGACCCTATCTCTTTCTCCGCCTCTCTTGATTCTCTCCTTTCCCCCCTTCTCTCCCTGGCCTGCCCCTACCTAGCGGCCTTTCTCTATAACCATTCCCTCACTACTGCCTTGAATGCTGTCGCCCCTGCCTCTCCTATCCGCCGATGCCGCCTCATCCCCCGACCTTGGTACTCCAAACTCACCCGCTTCCTACAAAAGTGCTCTTGCACGGCGGAGCGCCTCTGGAGGAAATCTCGCTCTCTGGCTGACTTTCTTCACTTTCAATTTATCCTCTCCTCATTCTGCTCTGCCCTCTCCCTTGCTAAACAAACCTTCTTCAAGTCCCTTATTTCTTCTCAGTCCTCTAATCCCCGCTGCCTTTTTGCAACCTTCAACTCCCTCCCTTGTCCCCCCCCTCCTGTCCCACTTTCCCTCTCCGCTGCGGACTTCGCCACTTTTTTCTCTTCCAAAATTGGGGCCATGAGACTCAACATCTCCTCCTCCACCCTCTCTCCCACTGCCCCCATCCCCCCTCCCCCCTCCAACAAGTCCTACATCTGGCGTAGAAGTTCGCTGCCTCATTCTTTCCTCTCCACCCTCTACCTATCCTCTCAATCCCATCCCCTCTAACCTCCTTCGCTCTCTCTCTCCCACTGCCTGCTCCTACCTTTCTCACCTTTTCAACCTATCACTCTCCTCTGGTGTAGTACCCTCCTCTTTTAAAGACGCTATTATCTCTCCTATCCTCCAAAAACCCAATCTTGACCCCACCTCCTTGTCAATTATCGCCCCATCTCACTTCTCCCCTACGCCTCCAAATTACTTGTGCGGATAGTCTGCTGTCGCCTCACCAGATACCTCTCAGACTATCCCCTCCTCGACCCTCTCCTATCTGGTTACCGCCCCCTCCACTCCACTGAAACTGCCCTTGCCAAAGTTACCAATGACCCCCTATCAGCCAGATCCAAGGGTCACTTCTCCATACTCATCCTTCTTGACCTCTCTGCGGCCTTTGATACTGTGGATAACCCCCTCCTTCTGCAAACTCTTCTCTCTCTTGGCCTCTCTGGCTCAGTCCATGCCTGGTTCTGCTCCTACCTCGCTAACCGCACCTTCTCTGCTTCCATGTCTGGCTCCTCTTCCACCCCCTCCCCTCTCCCAGTTGGCGTCCCCCAGGGCTCTGTTCTCGGCCCCTTTCTCTTTTCACTCTACACTTCCTCCCTCGGTGCTCTTATCACCTCCTTTGGTCTTCAGTATCACCTTTATGCCGACGACATCCAACTCTACATCTCTTCTCCTGATCTCTCTTCCACCCTCCTCTCTCGTGTATCTGACTACCTCTCCACCATCTCCTCCTGGATGTCCTCGCGCTTTCTCAAAATCAATATCTCTAAAACTTATTGTCTTCCCTCCCGCCAGACTCCCCTCCTACCACAACCTCTCTATCGTTGTCAATAACACTACCCTCTCCTCTGTCACCCAACTCCGATGACTGGGTGTCACCTTTGACTCCTCTCTTTGCTTTGCCCCCCATATCCAATCCCTTGCCCAAGCCTGTCGCTTCCAACTGCGCAACATCGTCCGCATCCGGCCCTTCCTCTCTCAAGATGCCACCAAAAAAATCATCCACTCTCTCATCATTTCCCGCCTAGACTACTGCAACCTTCTCCTTACTGGCCTCCCCCTCTCCCATCTTGCCCCCCTCCACTCCGTTCTCAATGCGGCTGCTTGACTCATCTTTCTCTCACGCCGCTCCTCCTCAACCTCCCCTCTCTATCACGCCCTACACTGGCTCCCCTTCCCCTACAGGATCCTTTTCAAACTCCTCACCACCACTTACAAAGCTCTCTCACAGTCTACTGCCCCCTATATCTCTAACCTCCTCACCATTCACACTCCGGCCCGCTCCCTGTGCTCGGCCAATGACCGTCGCCTCTCCACCACTCTGATCACCTCTTCAAAAAACCTAGAATCCAGGACTTCTCCCGAGCTGCCCCCCTGCACTGGAATGACCTCCCTCGCTCCATCTGTCTCTCTCCCAACCTGTGCATCTTCAAACTGGCACTTAAAAACCACCTGTTCCTTAAAGCCTACCAACCATCCACCTACCCCTCACCCACTCTTTTCGTTCTCCCTCTCTCCCCTGGCCCCTCTCTCTCTCCCCCTGCTTCACTGGCTCCCTTTCGTGCCTGTTTTTTTTTCACCCTCCCTTAGCATGTAAGCTCTTATGAGCAGGGCCCCCCCTCCCCTCCTGTCTCCATACCGGTTCTTCCGCTCTGTCTTTACTCCATATGTCTTCCTGGAGTTCCTGAAGCATTGGTACTTTGTGTTTATTGTTCTGTACTTTGTCACCCTGTTTTGTACTACTGTTTCTACTATGTACAGCACTGCGGAAACCTTGTGGCGCCCAACAAATAAATTATAATAATAATAAAGCTATACAATAGGTTATTTATAAGTGATCCAGCCACAGCCAGGAATTAGTCACTCCATCCGCCATATACAGAAAAGGTGGAGCAAATTGAGCGGACAGCAGTACTAAGGTGAATGAGGAGGAGGTTTAGTTGAGCCATGACTTTAAAATATTTTTACTATCATGATTCCTGAATCAAAATTACCTTCAAATCTTTGTCCCAAAAGCAAATGTCATATAATAATTTGGCATGAGACAGGGTTATAAATGGAATATGATTTTTGGAATTTATTTGGTCAAAAATTACAGATTAGCTGTTTAGGCGTAAAACAGAAATAATTGTGTAAGATGCATTTTTTTGCATTATGGTTCTGATGTATTACTATAATGCTGAAAGCTGAACTGTGATCCTTGACGTTTTCATCTCCTGCACTTTGCTCTCACTGTATGCTGTGGCCAATTCCAAGCCAGTAGTGTCTCTCTTCCACTCTCATCACATCCCCACATTCACGGTTACAGGACTATTTTCGAGCTGCACCCACTTTGTGGAATTCCCTCCCACGCACAGTAAGACTTTCCTCTAGTCTTGAAACCTTCAAGCGTTCTCTGAAAACCCACCTCTTCAGACAAACCTATGATATTCCTCAACCAGCATCTTAATTTCCCTAGGTTACCTTATTACCAACCTCTACACAGCTAACACAAGACAACAACCCTCTGACCAACATTGCTGTGTGATTGATAACACAGCCCACTCAGTACTTTTACCTTTGCATTCTAGCTGGTCCAGTGTACAATATGATGTAGCACATGCCCTTGTGTTTCAAACTCCGATTGTCCCATAGATTGTAAGCTTCCGAGCAGGGTTCTCTTACCTCTCTGTCTGTATTTATTACCCAGTATTGTTTTATTAATATTTGTTTCCAATTGTAAAGCACTACAGAATTTGCTGGCGCTATATAAATAAATGTTGATGATGATGATGATGAAGATACAAATTTGCTTCTTTGTTTTATCGCATGACTCTACTTTTCTCGACTCTAACATGATTTGTATTTTAGACTCTGTAAGTGTGCTATTAAATATCAGCATAAAACATAAGGGGCCTGATTCATTAAGGAATGTTAAGCAAAAAAGTGAGTAAGTTCTCTTACTCAAGTTTTCTGGACAAAACCATGTTGCAATGCAAGGGGTGCAAATGAGTTTGTTATTTTGCACATAAGGAAAATGCTGCCTGTTTTTTCATGTAGCACACAAATACTTCATAGCTTATCTGTACACTGAAATTTAAAGTTGATCTAGGACATGCCCTACCCAAGCTATAAATCTGCCATCACATTTTAAATTTGCCACCCCCTCCAATGCATCATGGTTTTCGCCTTACTTGTTTACTAGTGCTTAACTATCCTCAATGAATCATGCCCAAGGTTCTTAATACCCATTTTGTTCTAATTTAGAAGGTGAAACTACCACTATCAGGTTACTGCATATAAAAGAATCGAAAGTGTGCATTGCCAATCTTGAACCTTATACAGAATGTAACATTTAAAAGAAACCTAAATCGCATATGATGCAAAAATGTATAAAATAATGTTTTAAGTTTGCAGAACAGGAGGCTGTGGTAGAGGCCTCCTTCTCTGGAAGAGGCCTTCTTCTCTGGAAGAGGCCTTATCCTATCTCCTTAACTGGAGGAGGACTCTTCCCCAGCCTAGTCTCAGGAAGAGGAGGTGGCCCTAACCCCATCTCTAGAAGAGAAGGAGCAGCGAGCTCCAACTGCCAGACGATGTGGGGTATCTTCACATAGTTATGGAGAGCGAGGAGGAGGATACCGCCAAGGTAAATATTTTATATTTTTATGATAGATAATGTGTATATGAATGGGGTCGATTTCTCAAGATTTTTAAAAAGGAGAAGTGGGGGTGTTGCCCATAGCAACCATTCAGATTATAACTATCATTTTATAGTCTGTACTAGAGAATGATGGCTAGAATCTGATTGGTTGCTCTGGGAAACACTTACACTTTTTCTTTTTAGAAGGTTTGATAAATTTCCTCCAAGATGTTGTATCTATGTTCAAGGGCAAAATGTTGGCAAATCTGAGTGTCTATGTGTAACTTCAGAGAGTATCTAGCATTTTCTTTTTTCAAGACCATAATTGCAGAATGATTAAACCTTGTGAAAATATTCAACCCAGGTGCTGTATTTGCTTCAAAAGCCAAGTCCGCAGTAAACTGTTAATTAACACTTGGCAAACTATGGCATTCTCTGAGATGCTTATGCTTATTGTGAATAAAAGTCAGTAGACATTAGTAGCACAAATTATGGGAAAATTGTGTAATCCTTTGAACAGGATTTCTCAAATCCAGTCCTCAAATAGCTCTAACAGTGCGTGTTTTCCCAATTTCCTTGCTAGAGCACAGATGTAATCATTACTGACATTGTAGCAGATCCACAGGTGGTATAATTATTTTGCTTGTGAACTGCAAAATCTGCACTGGGATCCCTGAGGACTGGATTTGGGAAACGTTGCCTTGGAAGTTTCTGTGTATTAGGCAAGCGGTGAAAGAATTGTTGCCTTTTGCTATATCCTGTATATGAGATTAACGTATAATTGGTGCCTCTGCAGTTATCTAATATATAAAAGCCTGGCGGCGTGTGTTAGTGTGTGTGTGTGTGTGTGTGTGTGTGTGGAAAAAACTACCGGGTGACAGAGTGCTCAAGCTGCAGCGCAACCTGCTGGGCGGAGTTATATACTACACTGACCTACTAAATTCTTAGCATTATCTAATATATAAAAGCCTAGCGGCGTGTGTTAGTGTGTGTGTGTGTGTGTGTGTGGAAAAACTATTTTCTCAGAAAGGGCTCATCCAATTGACCTGAAATTTGGTATACTGACATTATTTGACAAAAAATTATAATAGTGAAGTCAGTTAACTTCCATCATCCCCCCTTCCCCTCATGGGAGGGGTAATAAAGGCTAAAATTACGAGTTGAGGGCTCAAACCCATTTTCGTGAGGTAACATGCTGTGTTAGTGTGTGTGTGTGTGGAAAAAATCTACCGGGTGACAGAGTGCTCAAGCTGCAGCGCCACCTGCTGGGCGGAGGTACATACTACACTGACCTACTAAATTCTTAGCATTATCTAATATATAAAAGCCTAGCGGAGTGTGTGTGTGGCGATGAAGATGACAAGAACCTTTTTAACACCTTAAGTAGCTTGATTTGACTAGAATGCATGAGTATCATGCACGGGTTAACTTGTATATATATATATATATATATATATATATATATATATATATATATATATATATACATAGAGAGAGAGAGAGAAAGCTGGTTGCTCCTTTGCCTTATTTGGCTACACTCAATGTTATTTACTTTATTGTTTGTTAAAAAAAATTGTTTAGTGCATATATATTAAATTGCTATAAATAGTGTTTGAAGATGAAATTTAGATGTGGCTATATGAAAAATATAACGGGAATTGATATAATGGAATTTGATAGTGTTACAATGTAGGCAGTAGGAGAAGTGGCAGTATGACAGACCACCATATACACCCCACCTCCACCACTATATATATATATATATATATATATATATATATATATATATATATAGTGGTGGAGGTGGTGTGTATATGGGTGTATGCCATACTGCCACTTCTCCTACTGCCTTCATTGTAACACTATCACATTCCAGTCTGGAATGTGATAGTGTTACAATGAAGGCAGTAGGAGAAGTGGCAGTATGGCATACACCCGTATACCATAGTTGCCTACTCTCCTGGAATGTCCGGGAGACTCCCGATTTTTTTGAATTCTCCCGGACTCCTGAGAGAGCAGGCAAAAATCCCAGATCTAGCTGTCCCCGTTGTTCAATATGGTGGAGGGCGGGGCGAAATGTGCTATTGTGGCCCGCCCCCTGCTGCGATTGGCTAGAAATGGCTAAGATTGACAGGAGGCGGAGTCTAACGGTGCACCGCCTCGATGGAGCCCCTCCCGGACAGCTGCCTTGAAAAGTAGGTAAGTATACCGTATACACCCCTCTTCCACCACTGACTTTAACATAATGAACTGAATTAATAACAGAAGTACAGAGTGAGATTACAGTGGTATATATTTATAGTAAAGTCCATAGTAATTAGTAAAATCTTTTATGTATGTGGTAATGCAACTTTAAATCCATTATATAAGGAAAAACATTACGGACAAATAAACTTTTAACAACTCTGGTTTTTTTGTAACTTTTATATAGATAGAGGGAATGGTTGTGACTAAAACCATTACAATTACATTACAGCAAAAGTTTTAATCTCTAGTGTATTGTGCAGAGCAGTGATACACTGAAGTGAAGACATTTAATAAAAAAAATACATATATGGAATAGCGCACTGCTGTGAAGATATAAGATTCAAAGACAACAAGGAGCTCTGCGACTATATAAAAACATGAGGCCGCAGGCGACTTCTACTGTCCTTATATTTCATAGCAGGAAGTGTATTATTCTTTTTAATATATATATATATATATATATATATATATATACTGGAATGTTTGTGAACTCTAGAATTTTCTGAATTTCTGCATGAATGTGACCTTAAATGTGTTCGGATCTTCATCTAAGTCATTAAAAATAGATGGAGGACCCAATGAAGCAAATAAGAGACGAGGGGATATACTTTTTCAGTCATTTATTGATCAAACTTATCCAACACAAATTTTCTTTTAAAAGTATGAAGTATATTATAAAGTATCTAAAAAATTAAATAGACGGGGGCGCTTCCATAGTGCATTATCATCATTTATTGGTTAAAAACACACATAGTATTACACGTACTAGAGATCCTTCAGATAGGAACATGTAAAATTGTGAATCATCGAAATGACACTTGTAAACAGTAAAAGACAGTACTCACAATAACTGCACCTCAGTTCCTCTACGCGTTTCGGTTTGAACAACTTCGTCAGGAGTGGTGATTATAGGGTATTATAAAGTATGCTAACATTGCCATTCTCTGACATGAATGTGGTATGTGCTGAATGGTTACCGTAGCGAAAGGTCTTATATTACTAATAACTAGTGATGCCAGAGAGTGGTAAAGATAATGATAACTTTTGCATCTAATTATAATTTATACAAATATTAACACTTCTTATGTATTATACACACTACACAGGAAAATGTCTCACTGCAAAGCATAAACTAGAACTAACATAAAATAAATGATAAGTGGAGATGGTTAAATTGATTTAGCCTATTAGTAAATTTGTCCAAATTTTGACTATTTATAAAAAATGTATCACCGAATTCAGAATCAGGAAACTCTGTTTACAAATCAACAGTAACCAGCAATTGCTATTTCAATATGGGAGTTGACCCCACAGGAAAACCATTCCCTACCACCCCATTGTCAGATCTGGTTTATAGTAATATACATTTTTTTTAAAAAAAAATTGGGCAACAAAAGCCTAAACCAACTCCAGTGCTCCTTGATGGTGGGTCCCACTGCCAATCCTATATAGGTCATAGTTGCCAACTCACCCAGAATGTCCAGGAGACTCCCGGGAGAACAGGGCAACATCCCTGTTCCTGGGCCTTCATTAGTTAAGTGGCGGGGACAGGGCTTAGGACGCGATTCTCGCGTTATCGTGGCCCTGCTCCCCGATGTAATAGGCCAGATATTGTGATGTAAGCTTTGGGGGCAGCGACACATGATGCGATTCACCAGGCCCCACCCCCAAATGTTCCCCTCCCCCCCCAGGCTCCCAGAGAACAATATCCCAAGGTTGGCTAGTATGATATAGGTCACTACTCAACATCTGTGGTACAGTAAATTTGAGTTCTGCTCAGCATTTTGCAGAACTTAACTTTTGCAAACCTGATGCCTATTCGATCTCTATTACATTTCCTTAGATATCAATAAACTCTCTTTAACCAAAAGAATGATCTGAAGTCAGCAAATGACTAAACAATGCTAACGTTTACCATACTACAGCATTCAAAGTCAACTATGTATTCGTATTGACTGTGCACTTGTTTACCCTACTACTTATTGAAAAGTAATATGCAGTAATTTTCCCCTGTGTACATACTAATAGTGCCTACTTTCACCCTGAATTCATACTGTTTGTCCTCCCGAATTTCCTCCGTACAACTAAGGAGAGGGCCGGAATTTTTTTTTGTGGATCCCAACTTCCTAGGGATTCCATCCCCATGCTGACCAGTTTGGGGCTGGTTGGCATCATGGAATCATGGAAGGGGGGGTGCCCTGTTGCCCCCCTGATTTAGTGCTACCAGCCATGCCTGACTGGTTGAAGGAGTATCGGGGGGACCCTATGCTGTTTTTCCCCCTGATTTACCTCCACGCAGCACTAGGGTTAATATGACTGGATGGGAGCACTTTTTCTTTCTTTTTTTAAGACTGTTCACTGCCGGCAGCTCCAGTAACTTGTGACTGTCGGCATTTTCATTGTCGCCAATCACAATGTTTTTATTTTATCTGTGTCAGGGAAATTGAAATACCGGCATTTAACCTGTCGGCATTTTCATGTCGGCAGTATAAGTGTCTCTATTTATTCCATGGGAATTTCGCACCAAACTCATTGTGAATACGTTGCGAGCAAATACTTGCAAAATGATTCTCCGAACAAGTTCTTAGTATGACAAAATGATATACCAAACAGGGATGAGTAATTATAATCCGGAGGCTTGTTTGTGCTATTAGTTTTCAGTACTGTAACCAGGCTGCAATAATTTCTGACTATAACTGATCCTGTATCTATCCAAGTCAGCCTCCGCTGTGACTTAACACATTACACTGCAGAGACTCTGCAATTCCAACATGGTACACTGAGCACTGAACAATATCATATTGGACGATCTTTGTTTTCCTCGCCAGTATTTTATATCCATAGATTGACTCTGCAAAAGAAAATATGACTTGAAATTAGCAATCATCCACTGGATTCCAGAATGTTTAGACTTATGCTAACTGATTGTTATGCATTGTGTTGTCGACAACAAGGAGGGAAGAGGAAAGAATGTCATATTTAAGGATAAGGTTAAAATAGATTCCTATTTATGGATGTTCATGTTAATGCTGATCTTTGAATTTTTGCCTTGATAAAGGTTAGCCTGCCAATGAGTTAACAAGAACGACAGCTCTGCTGTGCAGCAGTTTGTGCAGTGATTCTAAATGGCCTAATTAAGCCATCAGAAGACTTAGAGAACTCAGCTTTAGAGGAAACAATAAAATCTATAAGCCGCTGCCTTTTAGTACTTCGCACGACTTCATATACTGATCTGTTAGGTAAACCAAAAATCTATTAAAAGGGAAAGAAATACCTTACCTGTAACTCAAGAATGTGCTTACTTTTATGTGTTTCTCTAAAACTTTATAGAACTGAAATAAACAGTGGGAAATTTAGGCTCCACATCATCATCATCATTTATATAGCGCCACTGATTCCGCAGCGCTGTACAGAGAACGCACTCACATCAGTCCCTGCCTCATTGGAGCTTACAGTCTAAATTCTCTAACATACACAGAGAGAGAGAGAGAGAGAGAGAGAGAGAGAGACTAGGATCATTTTTGACAGCAGCCAATTAACCTACCATTATGTTTTTGGAGTGTGGGAGGAAACCGGAGCACCCGGAGAAATCCCACGCAAACACAGGGAGAACATACAAACTACACACAGATAAGGCCATGGTCGGGATTTGAACTCATGACCCCAGCGCTGTGAGGCAGAAGTGCTAACCACTAAGCTGCCGTGCTGCTCCACATGGATGTTTTTGAAGCATATCTGAAGCACTTTGATTCCTTATACACTCTAATATGCTTTTAAATGTTCCTCCTTTCACAAAATACATTCTAAGAAAAAAAAGCTCAGAAATGTCATTAAGCTTTTTTTTTACTGTTTTAAATCAGACACTAACATAAAAAAATGTTGATTACTTAATTATGCCTAGCACAGGGGAATGGTATATGCTAAACACCGATTTATGTTATCCTTCTGTTCAGACTATGAGCAAACGTAGGGAATTTTGGATGCCACCTCTGTGTCTGCTATCACCTGGCTGTACCCCCACAAATGATGTTACGTATACACTTTACTATTAAGCCACGCCCCCATTCTATTGTATGATGAGAGAGAATAATCAGAAATCAATTTGATTGACAAGAAAGCTTTTGGAAGAGTGAAAAGAATTCTGGGGGAGAAAAAGGAAACTAAGGTAATGTACTGTATAGGGAATTCTACAAGCAGACTTAAAATGTATTTGCCAACTTTGCTCCTCTCCCCTTCAAGAAGGTCAAGTGGCAAGAGAGGGGGTGGACGTGGTGCAGTGATTCTCGTCATCTTTGCCCATACACCTGTGGTACAATGCCATGATTGCATCCTCTCACTACGGAGATGGGCATGATGTAGGAGGATGGCCTACTCTCCTGGAAGCCAAGGAGAAGTACCCGAAATTCGAGTCTCTCGTAAATTCCCGGAGAGTATGCAAGTATGACTTAATAGCACGATAACTGAAATCAGGTAAAGTCCTATAAGGAACATATTTTATACATACAGTCCATAACTAAATATTTACAAGTGTCAAATTAAAAATATAGTCTTTTTATCTAGTGTAAAATTCCTCTGCAAGTGGCCTATTTATGAAAATAACAGTTATTGCGGCGATAAATAATAACTTATTCCTGCTATTTATTAATAATTTATGATATTCAGCTGCCATGGTGAGAACTACCCAGAGCAATATGGATTACTTATACCTCTGGAGCCCCCCATTACGCTCTGCTGAGTATACACAGGGGCCTGGGGGCCTGTGCATGTGTGGAATTGGAAGCTGTATAAAAATATACAGTAGGTAAAATATATAATTGTATATGCTGATCCCGTTTTTATCAATGCCATCCTGAGAACTGCTTTTGCAGACAATAAGGCTTTTCCCCCTTTGATAAATTGCCCCTGCTGTCTTCTCTCCGTGTGATGCCCTTTTTCCTGGTGGTAAGTCACTTTGACCACAGCGTGAATTGAGAATTCCACAGGGGGAACTGTAATATAACAGTACAGCTCATTTGAAAGCATATCTCCTAGTCTGAGAAAATGTAATTTGTTCTGGTGTAATATTTGTAGAAGAAAAATTACCACCATTATGAATAGATTTAATAAAGGTAATTCAAAAAAGCGCAAAAATTTAAAGATGTGATGTATTTTTATATGCAAATGTAGGTATATGTCCACTTAGTGCATATGTAGGTGATCCCCCAACTTTACACTTTTAGTAACTACCCCGATTAATGGGGATATCATCATCATCATCACTTATTTATTTATATAGCGCCACTAATTCTGCAGCACTGCACAGAGAACTCACTCACATCAGTCCCTGCCCCATTGAAGATTATAGTCTAAATTCCCTAACACACACAGAATAGGGTCAACATAATAGCAGCCAACTAACCTACTAGCATGTTTTTGCTGTGTGGGAGGAAAACGGAGCACCTGGAGGAAACTCACGCAAACACGGGGAGAACATAAAAACTCCACACAGATAAGGCCATGGTCAGGACATGAATTGAACTCATAAACCCAGTGCTGTAAGGCAGAAGTGCTAACCACTGAGCCACCGTGCTGCCTGTGATATGCCTATTTTTGTTGGATTGTGGGTGCACCTGAAAAGGAACAAATTGGAAAGAGTAAGAACATCACTTCATAGTCCTGCCTACTACCATTTATTTCCTTATTTTCAACTATTTTATTTTTCCCTTTATATTCCACATCAGTGCTGTCTTAATTACATGTGTGCCGCTTGTGTGTTCAAATATAATTTTTACATAAAGATCTGTGTGTGCATATAATTACATACAATTGCATTACAAAAATATAAAAGCTGTCCCCCTGTTCACCATCGCCTCTTTTGCACTCATTAAAGCACAGTTCTTGTGCAGGAAGAGGGGCTCTATGGCTGTATGTTAACCAGGAAATGCCCCAGTAAATATACTTTCTCAACCCCTTAAATCTGATGAATGCATTGTCCTGCAAAATTAAATCTCATTTTTCCATGTAGGCATGAGTGTATCAAGCCCACATCAAGCCAGGAATGCACCAGTCCACCTAGCTCATCCCATTAGTTGGTGAAAATGTTTGCACCTCCCATATATATATATATATCACCTGTTGATATAAAGATGAGAGAGATATAAAATAAAAATGTATTTGTTCAGAATAGACAGACGTCACATATGGGTCCCCATTTTTGCACTTTTCTAAAGAATATTTAATATGTATTTTTCTTGCAGTATCAGAAGAGCATTGGATGAACTGGAGTAGGTGTTGTGAATAACTGATGTACATCATGATCCTATCCGATTTTAGAGTATAACAATGAGTGGGATATTTCTGACCCATCCCTTCCACTTCTCCACCTCCACACCATCCTTTCACTGCTTCTCAAGTGCACGTGCATAGGCAAACCAAGGGAGCGGGGGGGGGGGGGGGGGGGGGGTTCCTAGTGCCTGGAAAAACCCCCCTCCAAGCCAGGGACACTGTATAATTGAGGTGGCTGGACCCTGCTCCCGCTTTACACAGCTCTGCTTGAAAAGGGAGAGCTGCGTGCACCTAACAGTAGTGCACACAGCATTGCCCATGTATATTATGGGGATAGGAAGAGTTGGAGAGCAGCCAAGCACTGTCTAATATTATAGCCACGCCCCCATGCATGCTGGTCACGCCCACTGGCGGCGTGGTGTGGAAACCCCCCTCTACAAGTCCTGCGTTTGCCCCTGACGTGGGTCTGTAACAGTTAGAAACTGACGTCAGACATTGCTGGAGCAAGGAAGTATCTCTCATCACAATCTAAAGAGCTTAGTCTTAAATATTCTTCTGTAGCTTTTGACACAGGTAAACGGTAAGGATATAAGTAGAAAACAATGAGATCTCTCTTTGCCATTAGTAAGCCGGTGAGCTAGACAAACACTTCACTTGTATCCCCAGTTGATAGTCTAGTAAATAAGTAGCAAAGCTGCTAAGTGAGAGCAACATATCAGCTCATCCTGCATCTCACAGTTCACACAATGTCAGAAAGCTATTTGCAGAGTGTCTAATAATATCTGGACGCTCTATAGAGGTACAGATACATTTTTATTTTACCCCACTTAAGCCTTACTGCTTTAGTTTTGTATCTAGAATTATATAATATGAGACTCATAAAATAAGATAGAGTAATACGGCCAAGACATTTTTGTTGTAGCATTTTAAACAAATATAGGGCTTCCAATTAATATGCTTTCAGCTATTGATGGATGTAAGACATTTTTTATAGCACTGGAGCTGTGTAGTTTTAGGGTACAGGTCAGCAAAGTGAAAACACTGAAGCTATAACCGGCAAGGAGGATAAGCCCTCGCTGTCTTAAATAGAGATGTAGCCCAATGAGAATGCAGGATAACTCCCTGCAAGATCAGCCTCAGCAGGATGCAGGCACCCGCTGATTGAAAGTTCGCGGTAGCAGTGAACAGAGAGTGTTCCGGTTGCCTAGGCAACAAGTGGGACTCTGAAATCGGAAGAGATGTCCCTGCCTGGGCAACAGCCAGGACGCTAGAGGACAAAGGTGGGCCGTCGTGAGCAGCGCAGAGGCTTGTGACACTTATAAAAGCTGCAAACAGGTGTCGTCTCTTAGTCCTAATTGACTTGAGTTTTAGCATAGTGCTGATTGCAGTTGTCAATGTTGATGGTGGGTGCAGTGCCATCTGTAGCTGGTATTGCGGCAGATACTTACATATAACAATACTGTTTAATAAAACCTGTTAGAAGAGGTCAGACAATTATATCCTGTATATGGCTCGGGATAGTTAATAACTTGGGGCAATAATGGTTTGTGTGTATTTGACTGTAAAATGTTTTAAAAAGTGAGTATACTATTGTCTTCCTCTAGTGTATAACGAAGAAATGATGTTGTGCTTAATATCTGCCAAGTGAATGGAATTTATCGCTACAATAAAACATTAGCTCTGTCCAGCTAGGTTGACATCTTTTCACATTAATGGGAAAAGGAAGTCTATGGAAATCTGACAATAAAAATGTGACTCATACTTTGTTTTATATTGGAATCTGCTCACTGATCAGGAATATAGAGAGATTTCTTTCTCTTGCTCTTGGGACTGTATAAAATGACAATAAAGAGCAGGGCCCTCTGCTGTTTATTTAGGGTGCTAAGGTTTAGGGAGTCCCTAAAACACTGAATGAGTGACAGAATGCTCCACACAAGGCCAGGAGGATGGAGGTAGAGGGGCAGCTTCACGCTCACATCTGTCTCACATTTGCACTTGTCCTGTTTAAATATTTAAATTATTTTTGTATGACTTGTTATACCCACTGTGTGTCTTTTGGTGTCTTATAAATTAACAATGATAATGATGATTGGTGATATATTGGATTTCTGTTATTTTCCCTGTTTAGTTTGAAACTGCATATTTACAAACATACGTATGAGAATTTTATATATATATTGTATTAAAATTAACAACTTTGCAATGTCCTTCACGATCTAATAAATTCTCAAGCCTTTCGTTCAGAATAGCTGTTACTTGGCCACGATAACCCTTTGGCTGCCGGAGGGCAATGTGTTTACCTTATAACTGGAGCATATCAGCGTGGAAGACTGAATGCGTGTGCTAAATTTTGCTGGATGGTGGCAGTGTAGTTTGTGCTGTGACCTATGTTGGGGTGTATTTTACACTCAATCTTGCAACCTGTATGAAAGGTGTGTGAGAAACAGAGTGTTGAAAGTGATTAATCCTTTAAAACTGCATGCAAACTCTTAGTGCGGAAAGAGAGTATGTGACACTTTGTAACAATTATATTAGCAGTGAACATGTACAGCATTGTTAGAAGCTTTTCTGTGACTGTATACTCTAGCATTTCTAGATGATAATTCTACATTTATCTCAAATATTTTTTTCTTATCCTTGACCTCTTTAAGTTAAATTGTAAACACAAAAAAACTTTGCACACCACATTGACATTTCTAGTAGCCATAATGAGCCTTCAGAATGCAAAGGTTTACCTTCCAGGGCTTGCACATAAACCTCCTAGGAAACTCTTTTTCTGTGTCTCGGTGGACACTTAGGTGCCTGAGTTAATGAGCTCTTGTAAAGTTTAATACTCTATGATGTTATTTTCTTTAAGAACTGCTGAACAAAATGTATTCATCTTCAAAGGTTAGTTACTTTTCTAGAATATATTTCTAAGTTTCTGCATGGATTGTATTTGTGCTATCTAACTTTAATGAAATTACCCTGTTGTTTCCACCAGAGCTGGGACTAGCGAGCTGTGGGCCCTGGTGCAGGGAGGCAGGGTGGAGGGAACCGGAGTCCCTCGACCCTCTGCATCTGCCCTGCAGTGGGCACCGTTATCTCCACAGGCCCCGGTGCATGACAACTGCCACACCAATGATAGTTCCGCCACTGGTTTCTACATGTAAAGGAAGTTAGTTTATGTTGAGATAATATATTACTTATTTAACCCCTTCTGAAAATTAGACGTTTTCATCCAAGATCGCTAAAGCCAGAAAGTTTAAAAGGTTTAATGCGATCAGGTGACTAATGAATTACCTTGTACATGCCCTTCTGCAACTTTCACTAAAGCCATTTCTTTATGTATTTGGCTTTTGCACTTTCCAGTAGAGATGCACAGGCTTGGTTTTCCAAAAAACGAGCCCCCCTGAACCTAGTATATCCGAGTACCGAGCCGAGCCGGCTAGTACTCTCCGGCTTCCACAGAACCAACGATGAGGTTGTGTCATCAGATTTCGCGGGTTTTGAATTCCATAAGTCCCGCCATTCCCAGGAGATCTGGTGCCATTGCTCACACGGATTGGGTACCATTTTAGGATGGCGGTAATACCGACATCGGTGAAACCTCCCAAAAAATTCCAATTGGAAAGATGCCTAAGAAAAGAAAATGATGACTTCCAATAAAAATGACAGTTTAGATAGCCGAGTGATAGCCGAGATCCTGACGCTACATCCCGATTGCTGCAAATTCCGGCAGTTTAAATTCACGCCACTTTTAATAGCCACACTGATATCTCTGTATTTAATGCACCAATGCCAGGACCCCATCACTTTAATATTTAATTTACAACTTAGGGTCCTGGCATTGGCGCTTTTAATACAGAGATATCAGTGCGGCTAGGAGCAGTGGCGTGAATTTAAACTGCCGGAATTTGCAGCAATTGGGATGTAGCGTAAGGATCTCGGCTACCTCTCGGTTATCTAAACTGTCATTTTTATTGTAAGTCATTATTTTCTTTTCTTAGGCATTGTTCCAATCGGAATTTTTTATGGAAGTTTCATTGTTGTCGATATTGTGGTAGTCATTAATATGACTACCACCGGCTCACACAGACACAGGAGGGCTAACATCGTTTTGTCTCTCTCCACTCTCCAGCCACAAGTCTTAATCTATCCTGAAACAGAACACTTAAATCACTGCCTGACAGTGATTTCTCTACTTAGCTGTAATTACTCAGTAGTCATTTGCTTCCAAAAAAGCAATTTTTGGCTATTTAATTTAATTTGCACACTGTAGTGTGTGTGTGCGTGTACTGTATACCATCTGACAGCATTATTGTTCACCCAAAACACAGCCTGGCAGTGATTTCTCATTACTAAGTACTAGTAGTCATTTGTTTGCAAAAAAACAGTTTTTGGCTATTTAATTTAATTTGCACACTGTAGTGTGTGTGTATGTACTGTATAACATCTAACAGTGTTGTTGTTCACCAAAAATACTGCAAGACCATTATTTCCCTATTCAGTTGTCATAACTTAGTAGCCATTTGCTTACAAAAAAGCGTGTATACTATCTGGCAGCGTTGTTGTTCACAATAAACATTGCCTGACGGTATGTACTCTGCTCATCATTTGCGGAAAAGTTTTTTAAGAAATTGCATTTTAGGACAAATTGTATGTGTTCATCGATATGGATCATGATCAGTTGACAGAAGAGAAGGAGCATCAACCAGCTGCTGGCACCAGTCATAATGATACTATGCCATCTACATCATCTACTAAAGCCTATGCTCAAGGACACAGTGGGTTTATGTCTGGGAAACTGAAATCCAAAAATCAAGCTTTTACAATGGTAAAGAAAAAAAACAATTCTAACCATGAAGGTTCAACAAGTTCGACAAGTTCATTGTGAACTTCAAACAACTCCTCCGCTTTAAATTCTGAAGTGATCAGTTCTGCAGCTGATTTCTTTAATATCTGCTTTACATTTACATATGCTCATTCTAATATCAGACTGTATATTTTCTCTTAAAGAATTAATCATTATTTTTACATACTTTTATAGACAGCAAGAACTTGCTCCTTGCGGAGCTGCCTCTCGAATGACAGTTAATCTGATTAGCTGTTTCTATATAGATCTCACATGCGGTATCAGTGAACTTCAATGTATCAACGAGGTTCATCGATGCATTTTATGAATGAACCTCAGCGATTGAATTATGTTCATTTTAAAGACGGTTTTGATGCCGGCTCTTTCTCATGATTAATTTAAAATATAAATAAAGCTAAACTGGACAGTATTCTAGGAGAATAATGCAAACATGTAAATGAATGAAGGGGGTGACTCTAAATTGTCAGTAGGCTGCAAATAATAAAAGATTGCTCATTCACAATGTTTGTGGTTGGCAAATTTCCTTTATTCAATTAACTGGTATAAGAGTCTACAATCATAATATTGGACCTTTTTGATTTAGGCTTGACAAACACTGCAGAATTTGCAGTTTGAAGGTCAAATGTTTTGGTTTTTTTTATTTCAAACTTGCATTGGAAATATTAATAATACTATACAAAGTAGCTATTTGTGCTAGGACAAACTCTAACATGTGGAAACCAGAACTACTTTTAAAAAACTTTGAAACATCTCTAGACTAGAGGATACATCTCAAATGGTAGATGTGAAGACCATATTGGCATAGTTAGCTGCTGAGACTTCAGACCAGTTCAAATGATGCAGTTAACATTTTTCTATTTGTGATCCTTACTGGTACACAGATCATTATTCTTTTCAGAGATCTCTACTGAATTCAAGTTTCTTCCGGCGATAATGATTGAAATGAATGGATAATCTGTTGAGCTTGATTCAATACTGCCGTGTACCAAAGCCTTTAAACAAACCAGAAGACAATATCTTCAGGCACCTTAGAAACATTTTCTTTGGACCTTGCTGATCCGTCACCATTTTCATAATACAAAGGTAACAACTTAAATACTGTATTCAGCACTCTTTGCTGGCAGATTTTGTTTCACATGTCTAAAATCTATGAAGATAAGCAAATCACACTTTGCTTCTATTTGTTTTCACCAATTCCAGTGTGTCAGCATACAGATGGAGGTGGTTAATGCCTTATTTTCAACCAGCAAAATTTCACAAATTGTGACGATTCCAGCTTGACAAGTCAATAATGGAAAATGCATTAAAAACTGGTTGACTGTAAGCTTTTTACAACATGAGTTTGCAAGAAAAGTGAGATAATGTAGATAAGCCCGTCAAATCTCTATGCTCGATAATTCCACTTTTCAAGATTGACTTTCTAAAATGAATAATACACCCCCCCTCCATACCCTGTACAGAAAAAGTGGTGATGGCTATTGAACTAGGACTTTTCATTCATATTATATCAATTGACTGATGTAGCAAAGGGATGTCAACGATCTTGCTATTATGCTCCACACCAGCAAGCTCTGCACATCAGATCTCTCTTTGTGCCAAAGAGTAATAGGTACCATATTTTTTAAAGTGAAATAGTCCCGTAATAAAAAGGAAGAATCATATCTAAGATAAAAGCAACTGTACATCAATCTATGTACATCACAATATTTGGAGTCTCTTAGGTAAATTAAATATTTATCCAATATTCATTGTAATTCATATCCTAAGATGATGTTAAGCTGATTTGTAGATCCTTGTAGTCTTTTAGTTGGGCCTTCACTAGAAATGGCCATGAACCATGGTAAAATGACTGACTGGCTCCCATATCTATTCACGCTAGTGAGATGAAACCTGCATATATTGTGACAATAAGGACATATCTAGTTCCTCAGAAAGGGGGTTGCTAAAGGTGAACATATCGAGAAACAATTCTATTAGTTAAGGATTACATACACCTTGCCCTTAATAAAAATCAAGAAGGCTTAAAACTAAGAAAAGTCGAGTGAGGTTGTGGGTGTAAGGTCCCAACCTCATTATAAGGACCATTCCCATGCTCAATTGTTTAGACTATTTAAACATGATTAGCGGATTTTCATGCTCCATGACTTTTTTCCTGCTAGTCTATCCCTGTGTTGTTTACCATGTTTTTACTGTAAAGTTACAAAGCTTTCATTTTTTTAAGAGATCAATTTTGTTACTGCATTTTGAAACTTGAAGTTAGATATTTTTTGATTCACATTTTAATTTCAATAAATAGCATACATAAAATCCACCAGGCATCAAATATCAACTTTGGATCAGCTGTAATAGAATAGAAATATAAATGTACATGTCAGCAGGTGATTTTAGAGTTTAGATCCTAATAATTAATTATCCATAAAGTGAGGAGGCTTAGCAATCTTGGGGTGTGGTCTAAAAAATTATATATGGGCATGGATGGTGGGGCAGGGTATGACCAGGTTTATTAACAATGTTATTTGGGTCAGTTTTGTCCCAATATTTTCCTTCCATTTTGAACATTATGCTACAGACATATGAATTGGCTTGGCTGAGTTTACCATGTCTAGTAATAGGGTTATTGTATATCTAATCCACATTAGGAAGATAACTTGATATGTTGTGGTAGGTCTCATTGGTGACAAGAGTTAATAATGTAAAGTCAAATGAAGTGTTTCCAAAAAATAAATATATGTATTTTAGTCACATCACAGAAAGATATTTTAAGGCTTTGGATGAGAAAATTTAAGTAAGAACTTAGTTAAATTAAGAGGTGTCTCACTCAGTGGTAGTAAGTAGGGGTAACTGCTATGATGGTAAGAGCAGTAGCTATAATGGTCTCTTAGTCCAATAAAGAAGTATTGTTGGACTAAGTAATGAGAATTGAATGAAATTAAATTGTTATCTTTTAGACAGTACAGTGATCCCACTTTCTTTGACATATACATTTTAAAAATATCTTTCTTAACTACTGTTTTTTGTTACATTAACATATCATAAACCTTTCCCATGATTTTATATTTAAAATACTACTATCATAACGAGGAAGAAAAAGAAGAAAGAGAAGAAAAAGAAGAAGAAGAAGAAATTTCATCTAACAATATATCAAAAACATCAGTTGAAAGTATAAAAAAATAGAATATACCTGTTTTTGCAATTTACCTATAAACTTAGTATTAACATAGTATTAATAAACTAGAAGTAGTAGTAATGGTAATAATAATAATAATAATAATAATAATAATAATAATAATAATAATAATAATAATAATAAAAATAATAATAATAATAATAAAAATAATAATAAAAATAATATAAAAATAATTACTTGAATACTACAGAGAGTAAAATGTTTGAAAATTAAGGGTTATGAAATGATATACATGAATGATATATAAAGTGAATTTTATGCTAAATACAGAAAATTACAAACTATAGTTAGTTTGCCACTATTACTATAGTTAGTTTAAATGTTATTTGTTGTGCTTTTCAGTGTAAAGCTTCACTTGAAAAAAACTTCATCTCATTGGAGAGTCAGAGCATGTCTGGAGTTTTGTCAGATTGTTCCGAGTCTGGTCTACGCTGACAGAATCTAGCAAGCATAGTTTAGCAGATTGATTCTGCCAGCCTGCACTATTTCAACAAATTGTGTTGCCCATCAAGAATTTTTTTGATAAATATATACTTGAACTTCCATTTATTGAAAATAAATGGCCAGAACTCTTATAAAGTGTAAACCTCTTTGATATTAGATTCTTCACACTAAAAAATAAAGTTCTTTAACTTGGACAGCATTGAATAACAGTATCTTCTTATATTTAAAATATTTGCTATTGCTATGTATTTGTTAGGAATACATGTAAACATTCATCTGGAAGAAGCAAAATTAATAATTTTATTTGCATCCTTTTGGTTAAATAAAAACATTAAATTTCCTGCAATAAAATGCACAACTTAAACTTAAAAACATAATATTGTTCATTGAAAAATCATAATTAAAAGTGCAGTTAAAGAACAAATAACACCACTATTTAATATTAACAAATATATGAAATGATGGGCAGCACGGTAGCTAAGTGGTTAGCACTTCTGCCTCACAGCACTGGGGTCATGAGTTCAATTCCCGACCATGGCCTTATCTGTGTGTAGTTTGTATGTTCCCCCCGTGTTTGCGTGAGTTTCCTCCAGGTGCTCCGGTTTCCTCCCACACTCCAAAAACATACTGGTAGGTTAATTGGCTGCTATAAAATTGACCCTAGTCTCTGTGTGTGTGTGTGTGTGTGTTAGGAAATTTAGACTGTAAGCTCCAATGGGGCAGGGACTGATGTGAATGAGTTCTCTGTACAGCGCTGCGGAATCAGTGGCGCTATATAAATAAATGGTGATGATGATGATGATGAAGGTTGTCACTGAGTTGAATATTATTATTATTATCCTTTATTTATAGGAAGCAACAAACTTTTTGTAGCACTGTACATAGGGCAAGCAACAAAACAATACTTGGTATTACTGGCAAAATCATAACACAGCTAAGAATTGTCCTACTGGACAATGGGCTGCAAGGTGTATATTCAGCACAAGCTGAAATCTCTGCCCATGAGCGTAGCTTACAGGATCAGAGCCACTGATTGAGGAGCAAAGACAAAGGAGCAGTGGAGTCTAGGGGCAGAGAGCCCAAGAAGGACATGCAATACATAACTGGTATGTAAAAGGTATAGGTATTATAGGAGAAGGAATAGGAGGGAAAGTGCCCTGCTCGCAAGAACTTACAAATGGGTGACACATGTAATAACAAAGCTTTATAATTAACTAAATAAATCTCTATGCTCTAGTTTACATCTCTGTATTTATCCTTGTGAGGATGGAGATGCTAAAACTAACCTGTCATTACAATTGTGTCATTTCTGTTGAACTAGCTGTAGTACCTATAAGAACATGGAATGTTGGTGAAACTCATTATATGTACCACAGCTGCTGATGGTATGTGGATAGTATATAACTAATAACTACCAATAAAGCTATAGATCAAGGGCTAGATTTACTAAACTGCGGGTTTGAAAAAGTGGAGATGTTGCCTATAGCAACCAATCAGATTCTAGTTATCATTTATTTAGTACATTTTACAAGATAACAGCTAGAATCTGATTGGTTGCTATAGGCAACAGCTCCACTTTTTCAAACCCGCAGTTTAGTAAATTTACCCCCAAGTGTCTTTAGGTAATTCATAATGGAAGGCTTGAAAGACACAGATATTCTGAGAGACACTTAAGAAGGTGTTTCCTAGGGGTAAATGTATGAAGCTCCGATTTCTACAAGTCACCGGAAATCTACGACTTTGCAGGGGAAATTTAAAGCCGCGATGGCTTGTAAAGGCAATCTTACATATGTGAAATCTTAGTACTTAATAAGGGGTAGATTGTTAATTATGTCCTAATGTGTAAAAACACACATTTCATACAGTCACATACATGACTGTATATATACATTTATATATTGTGTTGGTTCCAGACTAGGTGGTGCTGGTCGGCCCCCTGTCCAGGCCTGGTAATGTAGGATAGTCCTCCACATCATTAAAGAGGTGTTGTAACACACCTGTATGCAGACCCAGGATCTGACCCAGCTGAGTAGAGACCTGCTAGTAGTAGGAGACAGCATTGGAGAGAGGCTCTGTAGGCAGCCGAACCCAAAAGTCAGAGAGATCTCAGAGAGGCAGCTTGGTGGAGAGACCTGAGGAGATAGTCAAGTGAGGGGCTGTGGAGGGAGCAGCTTGAAGAAACTCACAGGGACTCACAGGAACTGAGCAGAGGGCCTAGCATGCACGTGTATATATCTTTACATATATATATATATATATATATATATATATACACACATACATACACACACACACAGTGTATATATTCAAAGTTTAAGGTTACATGTATATGAAGATGTGTGAAACTTACAATGTATACATGAATAAGCAGATGTATAGATACATCTTTCCTCAAATGCAAATGGGGCATCTTTACTTCTTTTCTGAATCAAGCCCTGTGACTGTCTATAGTCACACACAAAATTCTAGTTTCCATATAAAAACAGGTTTGCTGATTCAATGTATACTTACATATTTGACTGAAAGACTATATGATAATAGAACTATTGGGCTAATTTGTTGAATTAATTTGATATAAAGTGCAAGGAATAAGATCATCTATATCGATACCCATTCTCCTAGTGTCTCGGTGTTAGGTGGAATTCTCTACATTACTTAAAATCCATCTGTGATATTGATATCTCTATGAAAATCATAATAGTGGACACAACATCCTACCTCACTGAGGTCAATAAACAATTAGGGACACCAGGATATATTGTCAGTGCTAACTACTGTCAGTCAAAGAGTCCGAGCATCCCTGCCTGATGAATGATATTAAGTGCAATATGGTAAACATGCTCTGACAAGATATCTATAATAGTCACTCAATGTCCCTATAATCAGTGCAAAAATAATTTAGACCTCAAATAATATCCATCTCTATCTCTTGGCGAGTAACAGCTGCACACGGTTGATGAGTGTTATAGATTGCAGGAGGGTACTAGAGTTATATGGGGACAGTGTAATATTTCTTGTTATCTTGAGGTAAAGTCTGTTTTCTTTGTCACATTTTGGTGAATTTCTGGTTTAAGGCATATAACATTAATAAACATTTCAGTAGTGTATTGAAATGAAGCAAATTGCTGCTTTGTAAGGAAAGGAGAGAGATAAGGGATAGAAAAGGGTCTCTCTTGCTGAGTTAAACAAGCGTACCCCATTGGCCTTCTGCAAAAGGACAGTTTCACTTATTTGATGTTAAAGCAACAGTGAACTGTCCACAATGCTATTTCTTTGCCCTGCTAAGAACCTTAATTCATTTATGCTTTAGCTAAAGAAATATATTTTTTTTTAGCAAAATGATCAAAATAAAGTTGCCACCAAGGAGATGTACAGCAAGACTATAGTGAGCAGCATGTGGTCTAAATGTTCAAGGAGAGGATGTTATGTTATTTAAGTTATGTTATGAGGAGAGGAATTCTGATGAGTAGGAGAGAAGGCGGGAGGGAACTAATATGAGTGTAGAACGGTTATGGTCAGGAATTAGATTCCTAACCATGACTTTATCTGTGTGGAGTTTGTATATTCTCCCTGAGATTGCATGGGTTCCTTCTGGGTGATCGGGGTTTCTCCCACACTCCAAAGACATACTGGTAGGTTAATTGGCTGCTGTCAAAATTGACCCTAGTCTGTCTGTGTGGATGTTTGGGAATTTAGACTGTAAGCTCCAATGACTGATGTGAGTTCTCTGTACAGCGCTGCAGAATTAGTGGCGCTATATAAATAAATAAATGATGATGATGATGATGATGAGTAGTGTACTGCTGGTCCTCTGAGGATTGACAACGACAGAATAACAGAAATAAGGTAGAAGGTTATTTGTACAATCGAATTTTCACTTACCAAGCAATTTAGAACATTTCCATGTGTGCAAATATCACTGTTTCCACAAAAACATTAACCAACCGGCAGTCACATGAATAGACTCTGCTGAAATCAGCATTGTCTCATCCTGAAATCCACAACCACTTCTTATATTACCACCTCTAAAAATGGTCCCATTATTGGTTCCATAGGATGGTGGACCTACTGTACTCTCTGCAAACAGAAAGTGGACTATACATATTGCTTGAAACTTCAACAGTGCTGAGAAATGCAACCCTTTCCAATTCCTAAATCTGACCGCAGTCTTTTGAATTAGATTATTTCAAGATTAACTTCTGAGAGTTGCACCTTCTTTGACTGATTCTCACTGGTCAAGTTGCTTGATAGGGACCATTTTTCTTGTAGACATTGGACAGCCTGATCATGGTTTGATTGCTGAAGTCGACATTGGAGGTGGGGGTGGCCAATAACTTGTGAGACAAATATAGAAATGTGTTTATTTATTCTATAGTATTAAATTTTACTCTCATTGGTGCTAATAGTCACCAATTCTATTAGCAGAACAACTCATGTTGTCTACACACTTTAGATTTGTTATACCAACTAGAAAAATCCAGCAATCTTCAAACTTTATTCTATATAATAACTTCACATAACTGGAGGACATCTTTCTTTCTCTCTTTCCACTATCAATCACATTGGGGTCCCATCAGGGGCGGAACTAATCTTTATTTTTAGAGGGGGGACGATTTAGCACAATCACGCACCCTCCTTCATTCTGATTGGTTGGCCCTGGTAGACCCTTCTCGCAATTGGCTCCGCCCCCTCCCATTTTGATCGGTGCCGTCTTGTAGCAATTTAAAGCTAGGCTTGTGCTGTGGTGGGGATGGCCCTGAATGCCCCCCCAGGATCCGCCACTGGGTCGCATATATTTCTGTCTTAAATCTGGCTATTGTACCTTGTATACAATTTTCTTATTTTGTAATGTTTGCTTATTGTGACCTTTGTTTAATGATATCTGTTGTTACAAATAATATGATTTATTTTTCTACCATATGGCCTGTGGACATCATGACACTATCTAGCCATACTAACATGACCCTGTTGTGCTGGTTTAATAAAAATGTAATACAATTTCAGGTGAGCCCTATTGTTTCTTATTTAGTTTGATGCATTACACATCTTGCTCCAGACGTGGATTTGGGCTGCAATCACTAAGGTGTTCTCTAAGCCAAAATACTGTGAGCTGGCACTGTATCACAGGAAAAGCCTAATTGTCCCTCTTCTTAAAATGCATTGATATTCTATTTTATTGTAGAAGAGGCTTCCCTCTTTACATTTCCCCTTAATACCCTCATTTGACAAAAATGAAATGCCAGAGATATTGTCTATTACTGGGACACCACATCCAAACGCATAAAATAAAATGCGCAACTTATTACAGGTCCCTCACTTGTACAATATCTATGATGACTAGAGGATATCTACCCTGCCTTAGGAAGTAAGAGGTTAGGGTTCTACATAATGGCCCACATAATGCTGGGTGACCCTGGATTGTCTGGTAGTGGGGTAAAAAATATGGTCCTCATCTTAGTTACAGGTCTTGGCCAACACCTATGGACTCAGATGAAAGTCTTGGTAGATGAGAAGTACTCTATAAGTGGCATTTTTGAGTTTATAGTTTCACTACTCATTGACAAAAAGAGGAGAGGGGCATGTAAGGCCTCCTGTGTTAGGGAACATAACTAAACCTCAATCACATGCCTGGCTCCAGGAGGATAGCCTAATGCCTGAAGGCCATTACGTTCACCCCACTAACCTCACGTGGGGGTGAGGAAACGTGGGGTCACCAGCACTAGCCTGGGTGCTGTTACTCTGGCCTCACTCCGCTCCAGGTTGGATAATAAAGAACGTTTGTGGCCATTTTATTATGATTCTCCAAATTCATCAGATGATGAACTGACATACTTCTTCTAGGTCGCCGATGAAGGTTCTGGGATTAGTACCCTCAGTATTAGGCTTGGGGCTGATACATGCATTTTATTAAATTAATATTATTGATTTTTTAGCAATTCTGTTTGTTCCCACTTTCCAGCTACTGCAGCTGGACAGAAAAACATCATAGCTTAGGAGGAACATATGTTCACTCAGGTTTCCTAAAAATGCCCTGTGCACCTAAACATAGACCTTGAACTGGCCCTATTCCAATGATCCTTACCCAACCCTGGGGTAGATATTTCAAACCTTCTAAAAAAGAAAAGTGGAGGTATTGCCGCTAGCAACCAAGAAAATGATAGCTTTATTTAGTGCATTCAAAATCTATAATAGTTAGAATTCGACTGGTTCTTGTGGGCAACACCTCCAATATTTATTTTTAGAAGGTTTGCTAAATCTACTGTTCAGTATCTATTTGCTCATCTTTATTTATAATAAAATAATAGTAGTAACTATGTTGCTGCCTATCCATTTATAAGGGTCATTCTGTAATCTTTATAGCAGTATAACAATAAGAATATTTCAATATTATACTGCCATTTAACACTACTAAGCAGAAATCCTCTCAGTATTTTTAAACTAAATAGACTATATTATATCCTTTAGAATAACATAACTATTTAATGTATTACTTATTACACCATTTTAAGACTGCTAATAAATGCATTGCTAGGCTCTTTGACTCTGCTTTTTTATTAGCCAGATCGAATGAGCAAAAAAAATATATCAATTATTAATTTACACTCCAGTGCAATAGATAGCTCCTATATTTTTAGTATTGTTTTCCCCAGTTAAAATATTATTTTATTATCGTACTGAAATTGTTCTTTTGGAACACAGATAATAAAACACATTTTATTACATCCCATAGTTGTTGAGATTATCTCCCCAATTCCTTATGCATATTTCTCCATGATGTCTACTTCATCTATTATTTCTACTGCATCGTCTTACTGCTAAAAACTGCTGTTATTATGTAGCTGGAATCTCTGCTCTGAAACACAGCTCATAAATACCTGTTATGTTGTTTTATTTTGCTGAATCCTTGTCTGAAAATGTTAGACAAATTGGCCGGGGTGTCTCCAAACCAGAGATGTAGAGTTTTATCTTACATGATGAGTAAGGGAGAAGTGGCGGTTCTTGCCCGTTAACATCCATTGCTGTCAACACAAGTTAACAAGAGAAAATGTGTCCAATCTGTTTTTCTTCTAAAAATGAAATAAATATAAAAATAAGGTCCTATATAGGTCAGAAAAACAGCTCAAACTTTTAAACAATGTTTTACACATATCTGGAATGAAAGTGGATCTAGAGCTATATTTTATAATTGGTACAAAATAAAAGAAGATATATTAATTTCCACATAGACAATATATATCAATATATATGTTCCTATAATTTGTTTCTGTAAGAGCATTCATTTTCATTAGATATTGATTTATTTAAGAACTGAGGGGTGAATTAAGAAAGAGGGGAATTAGAAACTGATGTTGTGTTCATCATCGTCAACATTTATTTATATAGCGCCACTAATTCCGCAGCGCTGTACAGAGAACTCATTCACATCAGTCCCTGCCCTATTGGGGCTTACAGTCTAAATTCCCTAACACACACACAGACACAGACTACAGTCAATTTGTTAGCAGCCAATTAGCCTACCAGTATGTTTTTGGAGTGTGGGAGGAAACCGGAGCACCCGGAGGAAACCCACGCACATACAAACTTCTCACAGATAAGGCCACGGTCAGGAATTGAACTCATGACCCCAGTGCTGTAAGGCAGAAGTGCTAACCACTACGCCACCGTGCTGTCCTCATTAGCTAAAGTTCACCTCTCTGCTTAAAACACAAGTGGGGACCTTTTTACATTGTCCTATACCATACATTTGTAATTTAAAAACACCCTGGTTTAAGGTAAAAAAAAATTGAGGAGACCCCCAGGCTTTTGCTTTGGGCTTTTGTAATGTTAATTCATTTAAACACAATAGTGGGGATTTACAAACTACCAACAATTCAAACCTGAACTTCTTCTATTTGCATTAGTATGCCTATTTGTTCAAGGAACACATTGCGAGGTGTACACTCACTTATTGGTCTTTGGGACTACCCCAGAAAATCAATCTGTGCATTCTTTTGCAAGTTTACCTGGAAATGTACATTGTAGAAAGAGTGAAAATGCAAAGTCAAAGTCCAACCTTCTTCAACTTTTGCACTATGGGCCTAAGTCATTACGGAGAGCAAAACAGTAAAAAGGAGTAAGTTTTCTCCTGGACAAACCATGTTACAATGCAAGGGGTGCATATCAGTTTATTACTTTGCACATAAGTTAAATACTGGCTGTTTTTTTCATATAGCACACAAATACTTGATACCTTTATTTTTTACACTGAAATTTGAAGTTGATCTATGACATGCCCTACCCCAACTATAAATCTTTCCCCACATTTTAAATTTACCTTCCCCTCCAACTCAACATGGTTTTGCCCAGGTGCAAAGTTACTCCTCTTTTATGCTTTGCTCTCCTTAATGACTCAGGCCCCATGCCTTTATATTTGTTTTCCTAACTTACTTCTTGCTTTGGCCTCATTTACATCTTAATCAGGAGAGTAAGAGAACATATGACTGTCTTTAGTACATGTGCCACTAGTACTTGCCTTAGTTACATGGGTCGAAGTGCGCATAGAAATGTTTCTCTCCGCAGAAGTGCTGTTGGACGGTGAAAAGTCCTATTGAAAGTATAAGTAAATACTCAACCTCATCCTCTTCAAAAGAAGTAGAAAAATCAAATACTTTTTTGAGGATAAAAGGACTGTTTGCCTTTTCTCCAAGCTGGGACCACCCCCTAAATGGGCCTCCTCTGCCCCTTTACTTTCCCAAGCTCAATTTGGGGACATAGGGTCTGATTCATTAAGGATCTTAACATGAGAAACTTCTTATTTCAGTCTCCTGGACAAAACCATGTTACAATGCAAGGGGTGCAAATTAATATTCTGTTTTGCACAAAAGTTAAATACTAACTGTTTTTTCATGCAGCACACAAATACTTGATAGCTTATCTGTACACTGAAATTTAAAGTTGATATTTGTGTGCTACATGAAAAAACAGGCAGTATTTAACTTATGTACAAAACAGAAAACTAATTTGCACCCCTTGCATTGTAACATGGTTTTGTCCAGGAGACTGTAATAAGATGTTTCTTAAGTTAAGATCCTTAATGAATCAGGCCCATAAACAAGACTTCTATAACCATTGCAAAAGTAATACTAATTAGTTTATTTCCTGTTTGGAATAACTAATGTGTTATTGTCTTACAATATACAGAACGCAAGTTGATGTTGCCTAGGCATTTCGTTAATGCCAAATTGTAAACCAAATATATCCCATCAGGCAACATTTCATTTTATGGATTGCACCATTGTGCCTAACAGAGACAAGAGCACTTTATCATAACTAGGATGAATAGCTCGCTGATTAGAACTTAATGAGGCACAAAATTCTATCCCTTCACAAAGTACAAGAACAGGACCTGTACTATCATCCCCACGGTGAGGCAATAAAAAGTTATTAGTAGTAAATACTTCAATTCAGCTAACAGACTGGAACATAAACTGACATAAATGCAAAAATGCTAGTAAATTAGCTGACATTTTAAAATGCTTGAAAGTTTATTTCAATACACTTAGCATACTTTGACAAAAGATATTGTTTACCCTAATTAATTTGATCACCTATTAATTAAACTCTGAATATATAAACCAGGTTACACTCATTAAATTGAAACAGATAATTATTAGGTATGTCTTAAAAGAAGAATGCTTTTAGTTACTTATTGTTCCAGCCTATCTCACTTTGCACTTTCTTTCCAGCACACCTTACCCTGTTTTCAGCAACCCTTACCCAGTTGGCACTCCCGCAGCCCTACTTTCCACCCCCTGACCATGTCTTAGTCCAATATATATACATATATATATATATATATATATATATGTATGTATATATATATATATATATATATATATATACATACATATATATCAGGAGCAGAGGTGAGGACCGTGGCAAACTTTTTATAATATTGGCCCATAAAGCCATCCAGTCATTTTATGGCTGCGGAGGGGGGTGTCTGCTAAATACAACTTCAAGGTGTCCGACAGAAGGTTTTCCCGGTGCAGGGTGCCTGGGACGTTATATAAAGAACTGTAGAATTCTCTAAAATCCTTAACAATATCGATGGGGCGGGGTTAATGGACTTTCGTTGCATTTTGTTGATAAGTCCCCGAGCAGGTTTCCGCCTTCTCTTCATTGTCATAGAAGCATTGTTGAAATTTTTGCAGAATGGAGGCAGATCTGCGCGATAGTGTAATATTATATTGGCCTTTCAGGGAAAAAATCTGTGACAGCAGGGCTGGGTCGATGGTGGTCTTGTGAGCCTCCCACATGACACCTGATGCCACCTACTTTTTTCTCTTGAATGACCACTGTTTTGATGTCAGTAAAGACAGTGGTATTCAGCAGTAGAGACTCATTTATGCACCACCTGGATGCATGAGGATATTGTTGTAATAAATCAAAAACTATATATTCTCCAGAATGGTCAGCCCAGGAAACTGGGATAATCCCCGCGTACCTGGTCAAGGGTATTAGAGAATGAGGAACATAGAGCATGTTAATACAGGAGTATATTTGATGGGGGGCTGAGTAGTGCGTATAGTTTTTGGTAGTGGAGTTTTTAAGGCGCCAGGTGTCGTGTGGGGAGTGTTGTCTTAACAAGACAGGCAAGGCAGAGGAGTCCTAAGATGGAAGAACATGCAGAGTTTGGGGTGAGAGGGAAGTTTTGTCTAACAGTGAATCCAAGGTGATATTAAAGTAACCTCTCATAATAATGTGTCCCTGGGCCAATCTCTCAATGTGTCAAAACAATTTGGAAAAGAACAGGCCTTGACTCTGGTTGTGGGCATAGATTGATACCAATGTGATAAGTGTAGAGCGGAGAGTACCTATGACCCTCTGGGTCAGAGTAGGTAATTGAAAGTTGAAATAGCACCTTGTTATGTATAAGGATCGCTACCCCCTTTTCTATAATCTACTGAGGCAAAAAAGGTCTGGGAAAATTGCTTATCTTAAACAAAGACTATGTCAACTTTTTCCAACCTGCAGGCTCCCAAGACTACGGTACACTTGCGAGGGGAATTGAGAACGTTAACATTGACGGAAAGAAGTTTCAGGGCCAAGGAGATAGGAGTGGTGTGTCAGCTGAGAAAAATGAGAAAAATTATATCTATACATAGGGAAAAAAGGGGGGGAGGGGAGGAAGAAACAGAGGGGAAGAGCCATAAGCAGATAAGTAAAAAAGAAAAGAAGAGTGAGAGAGAAGCCCAATTGTGCAGAAACCCTTTAATGCAGGAACCCAGGAGGGGTCCTCTAATAATACAAGTAAACAATGTAAGCCAGTCGTTTAGGGTGCTTGGGGGGTGGAGAACAAACTTGGGTTAGGGACCCTCTAGAGCAGATTGGATATAACAATAAACATACAATTAGCAGCAGAGACTGTCGAGATATATGGGAGGTTTTGCAGCAGGAGGGGGAAGGAGGAAGGGGAGGGGGAGTGGAAAGGAGGGGTGGGAGGCTTATTATCAGTGGGGGGAGGTCCAGGGGGAAATAGAAGAAAGAAAGTAAAAAGGGAGTAGGGGATTAGGTGTCTTGGGAAGGGAAAGAAGGGAAGAGGGAGGGGCGGGGGTAGTTACGGGTTGAGGAGGATGGTCTAGAACTGTAGGTAAAGGAATAATAAGCAAAGTATAAAGAGAACAAAAATACAGTTACAATACTAATTAACGTTATGAATAGTGTAAAATGAAGATTAATGTCAACTGGAGCCTGTAGGCCGGAAGTAGGAATTCCACCACGGTATTAGAATATTTCAAGAAGAGAAAAAGAGTGATCAGGTGGAGTAAGAGCAGAGGTTGTGAAAAATCCAATGTTCACTTCAGGGAGGGGATGTCTCATGGGTCCGGCGTCATGAAGTCCTGGACCAGTCAGTGGCTGGGGGGGTCACACACCAAGGCCTATGCGATCCATCCTGTGGATAAGAGATTTCAGGGAGGATGTCCAGTTTGGCAAGGACTTTTTGCCCTTGTTCCAGGGTTGTGATGAAGTGAGTGGTGTTAGCTTCGAAGATTTGAAGTTGGAAGGGAGATCCCCAGCGGTATCAACTGCTATGTTGGCGAAGAGTCTGTGTAACAGGCTGGCGGGTTCAACATTTTTGAATAGTGGAGGGGGCGAGATCCTGAAACACAAATGCCCTTATAGAATAACGAAGATGTATTCCTTATGGCCATAAGTGTCCATTCACGGATGGTGAAGTAGTGAAGGCAAACAATTATATTGCGTGGCGGCTGGCTCTGAGGGCTCGCTGCGCCAGGTCCATAATACAGTCTGAGTCCAAGACATTAGGGAGAACCTGTGTGAACAGGCCTTTAAGAAAGATCTGATGGGGGGACATCTTCCAAGACATTACCAATACGAATGTTATTGCGTCAATGGTGATTTTCAGAGTCCTCCTGTTTGTCATTCAGAGCCTCGACTTTTTAAAGTGTCATTTGTGAGTGACAGAGGCCACCTGTTTTTGTTTCAAGAGCATCAATGCATGTACCTTGAGAAGCAATTTCAGATTTGAAGTAACCGACCGCTTCTGAGAGTTCTTGTTTAAAGGCCACCTTCACTCCTTCGAGAAGGTTCATCATGATGGATTGGATATGAGAAGTTTGACAGTGTGGGATGGGGAAGGGAGTGATCTTTTTGTATAATCAGATTGTGTAAGCAAGGCTTTATTCTTTGCATCAAAGAAGTTGCCAGTGGAGCTGCTGGAAGGTTTCTTGTTTTTCTGAGACATGGTGAAAGTTAGAGTAAATCGGGCTCCAAGGGGTGTAAAGGAAGAAGGAATAAAATAGGTTATTAGGTGGGGGTGAGGTGCTGCACAGAAACGTATTAAGACTTGGGGAGGACCCTGTGGATCCCGGGCAGAGAGGGAGAATTTACATCATAGCAATCATAGAGCCTATGCTCACATAGAGGGCAAGCACTTAGGCTGGAGGGGCATGTTGTGTGTGAAGGCCCGTTAGAGGTTTCTGCTAGTTATGAGATGGTGAGCTCTTGAGGTTTCAATATATAATCAGTCAATTAGAGTGGTAGCAGAGGTGCTGAAGGACACACCCTGTGTCTGTAGTTAGTTATCAGTGTTCTTTGACGTGCAAAGTAGTAGAGGAAGTAAATATCAGTCGCAGTAATATACAGTTGCCACTGGAGGGCAGCACAGGAACTGCAGGAAATACACAATGTTGGCTGATCAGATTGTAGAGATCAGATTGTGCATGGTGTGGATCCAAAGAGAAAAATCATCTCTTTTTGGGGACAAATCAGGACTGAGGACAGTGCAAGGCTGGATGAACACTGAGCATGCTACAAACAGCTGGTAGAAAATGTCCAGATTCACCAAAGAGGAGAATTGTCATTGCAGAGTGGCGGGTAGAGTCTTTTCCCAAACAGTGGGGGTAGGTTGATGGTCGGCAAACCAATTTAGGGGTGGAAGACAAGGAAAATGGCACTTACTCCCTCCAAGGTGGGTGATGCAGAGGCAGGTCGAGTGATGGGTGTTCAGGGTAAGAAAACAGGCTGGGAAGCTGCCGGCCACAATGTTACCAGTTCTGGGGAGAAGTCGACCCTCACGCCACTTCCAGAGGAGGCAGTGATAAGGGGCGTGGGTGATGCAGGCACCTTCCATGGTACCGATAGGGTAGCATCCGGTGGAGCGAATAGATCCGGTGTGAGGTGGAATACCCATGGTTTCAAATTGAGGCCGCGGCTTTAGGCATGAGGTAAACCTCAGGAGCACCAGGTCGCTGGATCCCAGTTGTGGAGCAGCATTAGAAAGCCCAGAATGGTACTGCTGCCACAGATCTTGTCCAAAGCGTATCTGGCCGGTAGAGCTGCCAGACCACATCCCAGGAATATTATTATTATTATTATTATTATTATTATTATTATTATTATCATTTATTTATAGGGTGCCACAAAGGGTCTGTAGTGCGGTACTGGGAGCGAGTAACAAAAGAGTACATAGCATTACAAGACCAATCAATACAATAAGCACACTGCAGTCAAATCACAACAAAGCTAAAAATATCCATAAAGGGCGATAAGGTGCAAGGGGTGTCCTAAAACCACTATAACTAGAAAAGGGAGGGAGGAAAGGAGTGGAAATTAATCAGAGCAAGCTGACCTTGAGCCCAGAAACATGGACGCAACCAATAGGTACAGAACCAGTTATTGAGTTGTGAATATAAGGGAGATGTGGAATATGGGGACATAGAATCCAGGGAGGGGGTGCAAATCATAGCTGGTGTGCTGAGGGTAAAATTATCAAGTGGAGGAGAAAATGAAGGTAGAAACTTGTGGGTCAATAATGTGTACCTTGTATAGTTTGGAATTCATTACCAGAGGACTGAACAGTTTATATATGTTTACACCTTTCAATTAGTGTTTGACCAATATCCATCTTGTTATTACATGCATACTCTCAGTTGCAGTTTGCTGATGTTACTAATATTTATATACCCTTTTGTGAAGTTAAGTAAATCACCTATAGAACCTACTTTCAGGCGCCTTGGGAAATATTTGTTCCTACCTCACTTAGAAGGGCTGGACCCCCCCTCCTCTCATCCCCATATTAGGCAGCCATTATACACGCCTTCTCAGGGAGCGCAGACATCCACACTTGCTAAATAAGACTTCTCCTACGCTGCTCCCCACTTAAATTCCCTGCTACACTCAATCAGACTTTCCCACAGCCTTCAAATTTTTAGACGTTCTCTAAAAATCCATCTCTTTTTTAAAGCTTACCTTATCTATGAAGATGCTATTCACACTAATACACCCACATAGCTGTCCCAATCTGCTCTCTAAGCCACACTCGCTCCTCCTGTTTCTGCTTTGCCCTCTTCCACTTAGAATGTAAGCTCTCTAATGATCATGTTTTCATGTCTACATTTATTTTGTCTGCCTTGTATATCCTTGTTTTATGTATGTCCTTGTTTTAACTATGTCATGTTTTCCCTACTGTATGCAGCTGTGGAGCACTGTGATACCTTACAAATCTACGATAATAATAATAACAACAATGATATTAATAATAATAATAATAATAATAATAATAATAATAATAATAATACTAATTGGATCACTCCCAATTAGCATGACATGCCCCACAAGAACAGAATGCCAATTCAATACAAATCTCCTGTTTAATATTAACATCATACTCTACAAATCTTGCTTTTTCTGGTGATATATAAGGATAATCTCAAGGTTCTTAAAAAATAAAGTTTAAAGCCCATTTGTGTTTGTGATTCTCATTATGCCTCTTTCAGGTTTAACATTTGAACTTGTTCATATAAACATTCCTAAATTTTTCAACAAAAATGGTCATGAACATTCCTCTGCCTCTATCTTGATTAAATTCCTTTATTATTCATTTGTACATAATTACTGCAAGCATAAGTGCATTTTCTCTCTCTTTTCTTTGCATTATTCTAGTCATTTACATGAGAAAAAAACTTATAAAGAATATGATTACAAGACTTCCATCTAAGCAAATTGACTTATTTCTCTCCATACTCATAGATTTCATATAATTACTCACCAGTTCCCAGTCTAGTGTATTTCGTCTTGTTTCTGTGCGTTTATCCTAAAATGATCTCTAATATGTTATTTATACAGCATGCTAGCCTAATGTTTTCTCTTTTGTTAGCCAATTTAAGAAAACCCAAAAAAGCTAGAAGACATATATTAGTGGATTTATAAATATATACATTTTTACGAAGAGCTATTTGCTGTTCTGTTGTAATTGTTATCAAAGCTTTAAATTGTTCTTATTATTTAGAATTATCAGAATGAATTAAAAATCCAATTAGAGGTGGCCTCTCAGCGGGGGATGATGTATAGGGAAAAAATTTATTTTGTTATTTCCTTTACACCCAGTCACTCCATCGTATTACCTTCTACCAAAAATACACAAAACCCTTACAAATCCACCAGGAATCCAAATTATCTATGGTGTAGATTTACTAACTTCTTATTTGTCGCATTATATTGGTTCATTTTTACAATCCAACGCTGCCTCTCTAAAGTCCCACATTAGGAACTCAACCTCATTCCTCAACCTAATCCGACCTTTTCAGTGGCTAATCTATTTTTTTTATGATCTGTGATGTACAGGCACTCTATATGAACAAACCACCCAAAGAAGTGTGGAAGAAGTTGAATATTTTTTTGTCTACTAATCTCTCTGTTGTATCTGTCAACTACTTTCTGTTTGATTGTTCTATTTTACGTACATGTCATCGGCACAGTGATGGGGACCAGGATTGAACCAAGTTTCACTATCCTCTATATACGGTGGCGTAGTGGTTAGCACTTCTGCCTTACAGCACTGGGGTCATGAGTTCAATTCCCAACCATGGTCTTATTTGTGAGGAGTTTGTATGTTCTCCCCGTGTTTGCGTGGGTTTCATCCGGGTGCTCCGGTTTCCTCCCACACTCCAAAAACATCCTGTTAGGTTAATTGGCTGCTAACTAATTGACCCTAGTCTGGCTGTGTGTCTGTCTGTCTGTCTGTCTGTCTCAGCCTGTGTATCTGTCTGTCTCTGCCGGTGTGTGTGTATGTTAGGGAATTTAGACTGTAAGCCCCAATGGGGCAGGGACTGATGTGAGTGAGTTCTCTGTACAGCGCTGCGGAATTAGTGGCGCTATATAAATAAATGTTGATGATGATGAGTTGATTTGAAAAAAAGTACATCTTGAATGGTGAGTTCATGGTGAACCTGGTCCTCTATGGACTCTATATCAATGATCTGTTTGTCATTTGGGATGGAGATTTGTCAATGATATTAATCACAAACTTTTTAATTTAAAGATCACTTGCACTATTTACGAAACACAAATGAATTTCCTGAATATCACCTTCCTTGGTAAGGGGGAATCAAATTCTAACATCCACATTTTGTTAAGAAGTTGACACTAATAATGTCCTGCACTTTAAAAGTAACCATCATAAAAGTTAGATAAACAAACATACCAGGAGATTAACTTAAAAGAATATGTTCTAACTGCTCTAAACAGGATATGTTTATTGAACAGACAACCTCCTTGTTGGAAGCCTTTAAAGAGGAGAGATACCATGTACAGCTTCTTCAACAGGCTCTGGCCAAGTCTATGGTGAAAGACAGGGAAATGCCATTGAGCTCTAAAGGAACCAATAATATCAACAACACAAAACAGATTCCATTATTTGCTTTTGAGTCACAACAGAATAGTTAAATATATTAATTATAATAAAAATCATATTCTTACCTTGGATCCCCTACTAAAAGGTGATATTATGGATTGTCCACTGGTGATTTTTTTTAAGAGTTAACAATCTTCAAAAATTATCTAGCTTATAGTTTTTTCATGATAGAAGCAAGAATGATAGTATTAGTATTAGTTAATAATACCAGTCTTATCATCTAGGTGTTTCAAGTGTGGGAGCAGACAATGCATGACCTACTGACATATATTAAATGAAAAAATACATTTTAAATCTTGGATTTCTAAACAAAACATTTTGATAAAACACTAATCTATGTTATTTATGTAATGCAAGTACCAATATGTTGGTCGTAGGACCCACACCTTCAATAAATGTTTTACAGAACATCGCAGAAACATATTGAGTGGTAACTGTCAGGGCTGGATTAAGGGAATGGAGGCCCCTGGGCTAAGGGGGCCTCCATTCCCCTGTGAGGGCCCCCCCCCATGATCCGAGCCCCCCCGGCACTTAACTCCTTCTCCTCCTTCCCCAGCACGCTGTACGCTCTTTACTGAGGAGATCTCGTGAGAGTAAGACTCACAAGATCTCCTCAGTAAGGAGACTACAGCGCGCCGGGGAAGGACCGCAGTGAAACTGCTCAGCAGCACTGACCGCGTCGGGGGCGCCCCGCCTCTGACCAATCAATACTGCTGCTGACCAGTTTCAAGGGCCCCCTGGATGCCCGAGGCCCCTGGGCTGTAGCCCAGTTAGTTCTAGGGTTAATCCGGCCTTGGTAACTGTAAACATAGTGGACCTGCTTTATTAAGGCACATCATTTCCATATTTCACTACAGATCTGAAGAAACATCTCTTGGTGAATACGGCTGTGGGTACGCTCTGAATATACACTTGCTGTATTGAGACAGACACAATGCAGGATACAAACAGAATACATTTGTGCAATTTTGTCCCATCAGTGATGCTGATAATTGCTGTGGATAAATTAAAACACTTGCTGACAAAGTCCGGGGGGACTATTGAAAGCTCTACTTCAAGATTCTATCACATCAGCTAAGGAATTCCAGAATCTATGGGTAATCCCTGTAAGGTAGTGGTTCCCAAACTTTTTTAGTATGTGGCACCCTTAGGGTCTCCATAATTTTTTCAAGGCACTTCTCCAAAATAATTACTGAGATGTCCCATTTTATAAGTAGTTGCGTCAAAATATAGCAATTTTGGAACTGTACAAGGTTTTACACGCATTATTCAGCATAGTACTGCAGTCATAGCGATTGCTACTAGGACTTTGTTTTTTGCAACGGATATTTGTATATTGAGTATGTCCATTCTATGCATAATCTGTATTATGTCAAGGATGTTTTAGAACTATAAAGATTTTGAATGTACAAAAGGGTATTCTATTACATTGCCTACATCCTAATAGACTACATCCATCTGCTGCTATCAGGTAGACTAGGGGTTACTTAGCCATTATTCTCACACCTGCTGTCCATAAACTTCATACCACAAATTCATCTTCCACGCACAAACCTCTTCAACAGGCATAACACTATCTCTTACCAACCAATAAATGAAAACACTGACAACTTCTGCTTTGGCTAAATAGGTCACAGTTTATTAATATGCATAAGCCTAGTGGCGGCTAGAGCACTTGCCTTCGGATAACTACTAAAAGCTAAACCAAACAGTGTACGACCAATAGGCCTATCACTGGTACCGCGACCTAGTCCCTTACTATTGGCCGGTGCTAAATCTGACGTAATAGTGACCACATCACTTCTGGGCTCACTAATGAATTGCCGTACAATGCTCAGATCTACACTTCCGGCCAGTAAGCCTGAACAGTGCGCAGATCTTCCCTAATTGCTATAAACAAATTTAGGGACTTTTCGTTACCCAAATCGTTACCTCCTAAATGACCGGCCTCCCGTCACTACGCTCCAGTTTTTTTAACAAAGGGATAAGAGCACACCACTGTATACCCCCGTTCCCGAACCATTTTATTTGAAATGCATCAGGTAACTCTGAACCTCTTATCACCTTGCCATGTCTGCATGCCCAGTACACGTAAGAATGACCTACAACCATATCTGCCTCACTCTATCAGCTGCACCTGAAAATAAAAGTGAATTATTAACGGATCGCGCACAATGCTCAAGATCCTGCACCATTTCCAAAACTATAAATACTGTTAATCTGCAACCGGTACTTTCCCCGCAGGGAAAATTCTTACCACCCATTGACCATACCCCACACCAGGGGTACCTGGACCGTGTATTGATAAATCAGTACCATAATGCAATAAGCCAACCCCACATTGTGGAGTGTTATACCAACAAAACAAATCCCACTGGGATCATGCAAGATCATAAACCATTGCAGCAATAATGGAAGGCTAAATAATGAAAGTTAGATGGCTGTGGGGGGTGGGAGAGGGATGGGGGAATGTTAACCCAGGTGAAGGTAAAAACCCATCCAAGCATGGAGGCTCACCACTAAGCAGGCTTTGATCCAGGAAAGATAGGAAAAATCCCTCCACGCCCCCGCTAAAAGCGACGAGCAGCAAAGCCCTGAGCTAATGAATGGGAGAATGAGAAACCTAGCTCGGCTTAGGTCTAATATATTTCTTATAAGCATTGGCTTTCCTTCTACCAATAGATTTAATTACAGATATGGACGATCCTCTCTCAGCTGTTCCAGTGGCTGCCCCAATTCGAAAGGAGTGCGTGCCATATAGCGCTGGATCCACATCAATATGCTTAAGAGCAGCTTTAAGCACAGCATTGAACTGAAACTTCGTCAATGGAGCACCATCCATATGAATCAACCATGGTTCAGATCCATGGGGTCGGACCCCTCAAACTTAGAGCATAAAGTGACAGCACAAATACTCTGGTCCTCGTGAACCTCAATCGACATCCAATGTCCTTAACCCATTTCATCGGTCTTTGATCTGAGGATCTTACAAGTCAGAACATTATGTGCAAGCACAACATGCCTAGCCACTAGCGCATTACCAACATCATATTTAGAGGGGGCAACCAACTCACTGACTCTGAACACACCAAAGAAGGCAAGGGAAAATGCAGAACTAAACAACATAGTTTCATATTCAGAACTTGTAACGCTAGCCAGTGCAGTTAGCAATTGTTTCAATAATTGCCATCTATAGGCCTATGATGATCCTCAGCTGATGGCTCCTCTCTTGCCCACCCTTTCATAGCCTTTGATATGAGAAAACCTTTCGTAAGGTCAGTAAACCCATATAAATGAGCCATAAAGGAAATTTCCGCCAGCGCGGAGGACATGGCCGCCTTTGACACACTCTCCTTGAAACGTGCCAAAATAAAAGAGTCCATCTCCTTTTTCTGACCTTCATCTTGTTGACCCCTTGCATCCAGAAAAGTAACCCACTGCTGCCAGGCTGCAAGACACGCTCTTCTGGTAGAAGGGGCCATTGATGTTTCCGCTAGATATTGCAAGCCTATTTGTCAATCTGCCAAATAGATGGGGGACACAGGGAACCAATGAGCTTGGCCTGAGGAGCTAGGGTCCTAAAACGTGACAATTAAAACCGCGATAAGGCTACATTATTGTCTACGCCTGGAACATGCCTAGCGCTAAATGTCTTTTTCCAGGCAACGCAACACCAAATGCCTTAACAATGCTATAGCAGGAGGAGATGAGGAACTCTGCTTATTAATGCACTGATAAACTCCCAGGTTATCACACCAGAAAACCACTTGGTGGCCTACCAGTGTATCTGACCACAGTTCTACTGCAACCACTATTGGTAAAAGCTCCAGCATTAGCAAGTTCTGAACTAATCCATTATGATGCCAGAAGTCAGGCCACTTAGCTGCACACCATTCCTCACCAAAATACGCTAAAAAAACGGTCGAGCCTGCTGCATCAGTGTGCAGATTCAGCCGCTCGTTGAATATGATAGGCCTAGGCCAAATTTGAATACCATTAAATTTCTCTAGGAATATCAACCAAATGCGTAAATCCTATCTAATCTCACGTGACAGCATCACCCAAGCATGAGGGCGAGTGAAGCCGGCGATAGCCATTTGTAGCTTCTGACAATAGACTTTTCCCATAGGTATGATCTTGCACGCAAAATTAAAAAAACCTAAAAGCGACTGCACTTTCCGCAGTTTCAGGGACCGTGACCGCATAGCCATTTGAATTAGAGTCACCAATTTGGTAACTTTGTCAGATGACAGTTTACAACAACAAGTACTGCGCATCGCGCAGAAAGTTTGAGCAGACTGAGGAATTCGCAGGCCCTATGAAAAGGAAATCATCCAGGTAGTGAGCAATACCTGCATGACCCGACCCAACCTGCATGCACCAATGCAGGAGGGAACTAAACTTCTCAAAATAAGCGCAAGAAATCCAACACCCCATGGGGAGACATAAGTCAACATATACACCATCCGGGAGCTTGAAGCCCATGTAACAGAAAGATCCTGGATGAAAGGGCAGCAACCTAAAAGCCGATTCTATATCCAGCTTTGCTAGTAAAGCCCCTTCCCCAAATGACCTAACCAGCTGTAAAGCCTCCTCAAACGACTGATACGTCACCGAGCTATCTTCCGGATCTATAGCATAATTCACGGAACCTCCTTGAGGGTGCGACAGGTGCTGTATCAATCGAAACTTCCCCACCTGTTTCTTTGGGATGATGCCTACTGGTGATAAAACCAAATCCGTTATTTGGAGAAATGGCGAAAGGGCCTACCATGCGTCCCAGAACCACTTCTTTTAAAACCTTATCCAACAAGATATCGGGAAAAGTATATGCCGACCGCAAATTCTTTTTAGCCTGGGCGCACACAACGTCCTTTATGGGCAAACTAAAACCACAACTAAACCCCTTAAATAAGAATTCCGCGAACTGCTTATCCGGGTGGAAGTGCAGCCATCTAGCCAACGCCTGCACAATCACGGGTGAATGTGCTTTATAGTTTAGTGCCTGAGGATGGCCCGGCTCTACCCGCCCCATCCATGCCTCTTGGGCAATCTCAAGCCGGGTGTGACCCACGGCATAGGGTGCAAATATGCTTGTATTTGCAAGCGGCTCCCCATGAACATGTTCTGCTATTAAAAGCGAAACATTAGGAGGGGGGTAAGGGGAGGACCAACCTACTATGGAATACTCCCTGAGCAACCCGCTATGGTGACCCTGCATCTGCACTGCTGGGCGGACCTCCACCTGTGTGGGGAGGAGGAACACTCCCCGAATGGGAGGGTAACTACCAGAAAAAACTACAGATGAAGGTGGAGCCTCCCATGTATGTGGTGAAATTTGCCTATGAAACACATTCATTGCAGGCCCGTGCTGCTGGTACCTGGCTCCATGTTATGCCCGCCTGGCCTTTGAGCGGGAGGGAGGGTTTTGGGGGGGGGGGTGAAACACCATATGATAAACCACTTGCGTCCTGCGAAAATAATAAAGGAAACCATCCTTCTAAGTGTGTATGCAAATAGGGGGGCTGACTACCGCAAACTTCATTCCCCATGGATTGACTATGCCCACAACCGGGCTGTGCGGGGAACATTTTATTGACTATGGGATAAGGCACCTGCGCTGGCAGCACCGAATTACCTCTGGCCGGCTCTGAAACATTAACTGGCCGTGTAAGCCCGACCAATGACATGAGAGGGGGGGTGCTACTGGGGCTCCCCCTCTGGGGCTGCGCCTGCCTAATAGTCCCTCTCTCTGATTGGGCGTATGTGATGCAACTTCTATCAACCTGGTCCTTTCCTCTCACAGGACCAGGTTCACTGGTGCTAATGGCCGGCAGAATAATCCTACGCCGCTCGCTGGTATCTAACTCAGACCGGGCACGTGCAGGAGAAGGAGACCTTGGTGTGAAGACGCAGCGTCGGAGACAGGCAGCTGAGCCGCCCTCTCCTGGCCACCGGGACCGTGCCCCTCCTCCCTACCAAACAGCTGCGGCAGGGAGAGCGCCTATTTCTCTTTCTTCCCCACCCGGCTGCCCCCACCACCGACCTCTTCCGCCTGCCCATCCCCCGGCGTGCTTGACCACTGCAATCGCCGTGAGGTATAACCAGAGCCAGGGTGGCAGAGGAGGCTAGGGGAATGCTGCGAAGGGGAGACACAGGTCCCTCTGTAAATCTAGCAGGGACAGGGGCACTTCTTCTCAGGCGAAACATTTCTAAATTAGGATGAACAGACAGACGGGGGAAAGAAAGAAGATAAGTTAGAGGAAAAGAAAGAAATGGGAGGGAGGAAAAGCAATAACAGAAATAGGGAAAGAGGAAAGAAAAAAACAAGGACACAGAAAATAATACCAGAACAAAACTATAAGAAGATAACACACTAAGTTTAGCAACCAGTACAGTACAGACAATAAAATACAGCTTATTATCACAAAACTGCAGCTACTCAGCCTGACACATCTATACCACAGGATTTTGTGATGGAAGAGGTCCCAGCATCCTTTGCGTGAGAATATATGGGCACACGATCCCAAACACTCCCACAGGATTCTATTGGCTGGAGATATCTAACAACTTAACAACCCTTAATAGGTACGTGCTTTGTTCTTGAACTTATGGATAAGTTTAAGGTCGTTTAGCTTGATGTGCCTCACTTCACATTAGCGTTGGAACACTGCACATTTTGTACTGTTGTCTATACAAATTTTCATCACCTTGTATTCCATCGGCTTTCGCAAGACACAAGCTGCACATCTGGTTCAGTGCGCTTATCATATGTTCTACTTTTCAGTGAGAATGAAACAGAGAAGAGTGAGGAGGGAGGAGGATGCTGGATCCCGGGCACCACCACGACACCCGTGTGACAGTGTCCTGACACCCCAGGAAACTGCGGCGCACACTTTAGGAAAAACTGCTGTAAGAGCTTGGCATTTATATTTGTGACTGCCGTTTACATAATAACAGAGCCAGATGACTATTCGATTATATTACTAGCACACAGTGCCAGTAACTGTTTAGCTTTTTTTGGATGCTGGGTTATCATTTTACTAATTGTTTTAATTATATGTTTTTAATAAATGAGACTCTTTGAGACATTTGCGGAATTCTTATCATATTTTTTCGAATTAAACTAATTTCTAATACTAATCGCTATGAGTTGTGGTCTCACACTTCAGATTCACCCACTTGCTATCAGCTATCTAAAATCTTTCTGGGACTAGCAGGTAGCAGAGCACAGTGAGTAAAAAGGTAAAGAGGGTTATTACAAGTTGAAAATTAGGGGTTATTTACTGTTGACATATAAAGCTGATAAAGCCATGTTTGAAAAATGATATGAAGCACCTGCTATCTCGATTCTTCACAAGCCCTCAATTCCTTCAAATGTGAAAGGCCTCATTTCTAAAACTATCACTTTTGCTACGTGTGCACTTAGGGAGAGTGTGCTAGGATATGTCTCGGTGACTTTTTTTTTTAACTCTGTCTAATATTTCCAGCAGTGTTGGTGTCAGCCATAGCCTTGGCTGAATTGGTATTTTAGCATTGAATTATCACAAGCATTTTGTGATGACTGAGAACGTACAGTTATCACTTCCCAATTGTCATCAGATGCAGCCTCAGTCCTAGTACATAATCATCCCCCTCATTACCATCAGCAAGAACAATAATGATAAACATATCATCATCACCATTTATTTATATAGCGCCACTGATTCCGCAGCGCTGTACAGAGAACTCACTTCACATCAGTCCCTACCTCATTGGAGCTTACAGTCTAAATTCCCTAACACACACACACGGACAGACAGACGGAGAGACTAGGGTTAATTTTGATAGCAGCCAATTAACCTACTAGTATGTATTTTGGAGTGTGGGAGGAAACCGGAGTACCTGGAGGTAACCCACGCAAACACTGGGAGAGCATACAAACTCCACACAGATAAGACCATGGTTGGGAATTGAACTCATGACCCCAGTGCTTTGAGGCAGAAGTGCTAACCACTTAGCCACCATGCTACCCATATGACGTTTTCCATATGTTGAATGAGATCTGATGTTCTAAGCTTTGTTCCCTGGTGACCTTATCTGTCCCGTTGTGACATCTTGAAAAAATATCCAAACTAACAATTTTAACTTGAAATGGCCTTTTACATAATGTATAAGGAAATAGCTTGGTGCTTGTTTGTAAGGTTGTTGGTGACAGATAACTATGAGCCACGATACTGTATGACATTGTGTTTCATGCAGCCTTATAAACTACTCATCTATTCACATTTTTTTGGGAGGTGGCTTAAATTCAGTGGAATCAATAGTTTTGCTAATGACAACTGCAGAACAGAATATCTTTTTTGCACCAGTGTGTTGTAAAAAATAAATACACCAGTTGAGATGGCACTGTATTGCCTGGGAATTTGTACACTGAGATAGCAAATGGTGCTAATGACAAGTGGAGGAAAAATGTGTTTGGTAAGTAGGATGTAAATTGAACTAGTGTGCACAGAACACAAGTAAAGATATTATTATTATTATTATTATTATTATTATTATTATTATTATTATTATTATTATTATCGTAAATATGTAAGGCCACTCCGCAGTGCTGTACAGTAGGGAAAACAGGACATACATAAAACAGGGACATACAAGGTAGGCAAAATAAATATAGACTTGAAAACAAAGGGTATGGAGGACCCTGCTCATTAGAGGCTTACATTCTATGGTCACCTCTAAAAATGATAAAGATAACAATAGTCTCAGAGCACTGATAAGTAACACCTCATGTCACAATCACATATAGGATCATGCACAGACATTTTCCCTGGAACAATCTAGAAAGAATTAGTGACGTAGGCCCTTTAAGCAGCTTTTATAAAAAATATTGAAATAAATTGCTGCTTGGTTTCTTTATGTTTGTCACAATACCAGAGCATTGGTGCCAGACTCACAGAGTAGCTCTGGTACCTTGGGGTGCTTTGAATCACACAGACCAAGAGGAGTGGAAGATACAACACTATCTTTATTACAGAAGGTGCAAACACAACTGTAAAAAAATAGCTATAATAAACAGTGCGATTAAACAACACACAGAACAATCACCAACATCTAAAAGCCTCCTAAACACATCGACAGATAAAGATAATAGCCATTTTATGGAAAAACAGTATTTCTTTGGCCAGGCCAAGTTATAAAAAAGTCTCTGGCCAAGTTGTATAATCTTATCCTGCCAATCTGCATCCGAAGTTATTGGTTCTGATGATTTTGCGACAACACAGCATTCAGGTCCTCCTAATTCCTGAGACTGTTAAATGCAATTCCGTGTCAGGCTGTTAGTCCCATAAATACCTATTATAAGCTTCCAGACAAGTTTTAAGTCTCATAGATTTGAAATGACAACTCCTGGCCAAGCTATAGGAGCCTGGCCCCCAGTAATAATACTGCTGTAGAAAGACAAGTTGGGCATACTCACGAGCAGCTGCCACTAGAGCATAGTTTCACTGTTGCAAGATGTTCAGTCAGGGATGCGCCTAGATGCAGATCTTGGATCAGGACATATGTTGGAGCTGGAAGGAGACAAAACTCAACACCAAGTTGAGGATATCCAAGACCAATCCTGAATCCCCTTGCAGGCTATTTTTAAACAGTTCAGCATTACCACGGGTGAAATTCCACTTTGCAAGGTTATCCCAGGATGCTATTGGCACACATATCTATAGGGTTGGAGATGGGAGTGATGGGAGTGAAAAGTTGTCATCCCCACATAATCCTCACGTGAGTTTTCCCCCTGCTGGTCTTGTGTCCTGGAATCTGACACAGGTCTAGAGAGAATGAGAGAGGAACAAACTGATTACTGCAGGGCTTAATCCAAGATGATGAATAGCAGCTCCCTGTTTTAACCCTTTCAATGCATTTTTAATGTGAAAGGGGCTCCAGCTGCTTCAGACTTCCTGTCTTCACTGTCTTCACTGTGGGAGGGGGTAACAGTACAACAGACATGTTGCAGTCCAAATAAGGCAAGTGTTTTAGTCCATCAACTCTTACTTCAGAGTCATATTATGAAATGCATATACTTGAAGCAAACGAGCCTACAGAGTCTTTCCATGTGCCAGGTGGCGATACTGATAGTGTCTATCCAAAAAATTAATGACCAGATACAGTCTTTTGTCTCTGGTCACAGATGGGGGATGGCAACTGTAAAACCATCTCTTCACATGCATTGTATCTGGCATGATACTATAGGAGTCGTGCATTTTACGTGCACCTGTCACGAAACTTCAACTAAGGTTTCTTTTTATATTTTTGTATTTTGTTGTTGTGTTCAAAGAAAACATTTATGTTAAACCCCAAAACTATATATAACAATCAACAATAATATAATAATATGGCATTAGTTCATGTAGAGCAGATTTCCATATCTCACCAGTTACGGCTCCAAGAAAGTATGAGATCGCTATTAAAAGAGGATAGTTTCCTCTTTGAAAGGATGTGTCCCCTTAGAAGTTACTGTTTGGTGATCACAAGACAGTAGCACCCTATACTACAGAAAGCATAAAGAAATCCAGAATGGGTGTGTTTATCCCCCTTCCTCCGGAAGTAAAAAAAAACAAACAATTTGACTACTGCAACAGTATTCTGTTGTAGTAGCTTCAGGGGCTTCGCCACATCTATAGGAAACAGTGCAACGCTCACTTGTGGCATCTCAGGGGCAGATATTATTGCTGGACACAACATTTATGTCTACATATTTCAAAGCCATTTTACTACTGGATATATTCCTTAGGTTCCTTTCAAAGTTTGTTATTTTATGTGTTTGATATTAATATCAAGTCATATTAAACACACTGAGAGACAAACAATTTTGGCTTTATACAGAACTGGACGTAAGCCTTTTTTGGGGGGGTACAATATGCATATGCATATCCATACTACACATGCCTACCAAAGATTTTCATGCATATTCCTGTATGTAGATTCCACCTCAGAGAGGTGTAACTGAGAAGGGAGTGGACAAGCATGCGTAGGCCAAGTAAAGTAGGGGTGTGTTCACGTAATGAGACTAAATCAGAAGAAGACTCATCTTTTGCTGAACCCCTGGTGCAAAGATACATGCTGATGATGGTGTTTTGCTGGCTGCTTCTAATGTGGGATGGGTTGGAGGGGGGGCAAACAGCAATAGTGTAAACCAGAAAATGTTGCAACCAGCACAAGGCTATGAATGGTATCACTTAAACAGGGAATCCTGCGTCATGGGGTCCCCCTGTCATAGCTGAACACAACCCCAGCCTGTTCAGTACTAGGCTGAATTCCCTGGGAAAATAAAACCCACAAAGAAAATGTATCTTCCTAGGATAACACCCCATACTGATTGCACTTATTGACCCAGGCAGTCATAAACTGCTTGGGTATGCTGGTGCTTGTAGAGCTACCAGTGACTGCATACACATGAATGACATAGTATTCTGGTGCTTATAGAATTGCAAGTACCAGCATATTCTGGCATCAAGGGCCCACTGGGAGCTGTGGTGCTGCAAAATAAAAAATACATAAATATAATTTTATTTTTTAAATAAATACTTCACCAATCACTACTTCATTAATCACCTGTTAAGAAATAGGATGTCTCCTGTTTGTTTGATCTGTCATCTGTACACTACTGCTGCTGCAATCATTTGTAGGATCAATCCTGCAGTTCATTGATCCAGCACCCAGTCTGGCAGCATCAGCTGTGCTATTACTTATCACACCCATGCAGTTTCTGATTAGTGCTGCTGTCTTTTTAAAACTCATCCTGGCAGTATACCAAGCTTGACCTAGAGGGCCTTGTATCTTGACCTGTTCTGTTACCAGTGTTTGACCTGGATTGTTTAAAGGTTTCTGTTGTCTTTTCCACTCCTGACCCTTGGTTTGTTAATTGTATCTCAATACATATTTCTCCCTGCCCTGACCTCTGGCTTGCTTTAAGGATTCTGCTGTCTTCTCCTGCTCCAGAACTTGGCCTGTTTATTACTCTGCATTTACCCCTGCCTAACGGGCTCTGAGTCCTGCTGTCAACATCCTGGTAGCTCACTACCTTCTACTGTATTTTGTCCACTCCACCAGACAAGTGCCAGATCAACAACTGCTACTACCCATACTTAAGTCCTGTAGGCAACTGAGTACTGTGGAACACATCAAGTTCCTTGGAAAAGGGGCTGCTAAAGGTGAATATCTCGAGAAGCAGTTCTAGCAGTTGAAGATCTCATGCTACTCTGCCCTTAAGATCACCTAATTGCAAAGGGATTCTCTTCTTTCTTTTTGGTTCTTCGGGTATTTGCAATCAACGCTGCTGAACTGTTCTTTGAAGAACCCTTATGTGAATGACAAGTCACAAGGCCTGTCAGTAACTAGCCAATCCAAAGAGGATTTGCTCTGATTATTCATAGCATGAGAAAACCAATGTGATTGGTTAATAGTGACTAGACCACACGTTGGGACTCAATAAACTTCAATGAGGTTCATTAATAAAATGTATCAATGTACCTCATTGATAAAAAGAAGTTCATTGAGCTTCTGCATTGAGTTTAGCTGCATTTACTTTTAAACATTTATCAACATACCCACACTACAGGTTTCCATTTTATAGTGTAACCTGCCCAGTCTGTTATAACCAAATGTTGGTTGCAAAGAAAATGAGCGCTGGTCATTAGATAACTTTATTTAATTTTTTACTTATTATTTTGGGGGGGGGGCATGCATTTTTTAAAATGTATTTATTTGTGTTTTTTAAATTCTAATCCCAGTTCTTAATACTTAAGGTATATACAACTCAGAATAAACATGTAAATGCACCAATCTTGTGGCTTTGTGTATGTACATTTTGTGATGTTAAATTCTTTTGCGTCAAACAAGACAAACGTGTTATATGAGTGATACCTTTATTGGCTAACCAAAAAAAATATTATTATATTTGCTAGCTTTCAGAGCTCAGAGGCCCCTTCGTCAGGCAAGTTTACAAATGAATGACTAAGAAACTGGGACAACATTTAAGAGCTGTTACATCAAGAAATTTGTATGGGGGTTGGGGAATATATCATTAAGATAAGCTAAAGTAATAAAACTCAGGATTTCATTACTGATGGAAGCGTAAAGTCCTATAAGTTCAGAGATCTGGAGTCACTTTGCTGTGGGGTGTGAAGTGGGTCATAAATCCAGGTGTTAGATTGAGCCCTTGTGTCAATGAGTGAAATGTTCTTATAAGCTTAAATTCCCAGATTTTTCTCTCCCTGTCATTTTTAAAAAGACCTTTCAGTATTAGGACTTTTAAATCTGTCATACTGTGTCCTGGTCTAGAGAGGTGTTTACCCATGGGGGTGTCCAGAATTTTCTTTATTGTGTGTCTGTGTAGATTTGTAGATTCATCCTGGATTGTAGTTTCTGCTTGGTCTCTCCAATGTACATTCCCCCAGGGCACCTTGTACATTGTATCATGTACACCACATTTGAGGATGAACATGAGAATGTGTCAGTGATTTTATAGTCCCGTTGTGTGTTGGGTATGTGGATTGTATTTGTAAGTAGGACATGGGTGCAAGTTTTGAAATTTTTGTTTTTGCAAGGGAAGGTGCCAGTCTCTGATGGTGATGAGAGGGCACTTCTAACGAGGAGATTTCTTAAATTTAAAGGATGTTAGTATGAAAGGATATGTAAATCTGAGAATATTTCCTTTAGTCTATTGTCTTTCTGAAATATGGATTTTAGGTCAGGAGCGATTTTCCCCAAAATTTTCATGTGGGGATTGTAAGTGACCACTAGGGGCACCCTGCTGTTAACCTCCTTCTGTTTGTTATCCAGGAGGCTACTCCTTGGGATCCTTGTGGCCCTGTGGATCTGTTCACCTATAACTATTGGATGGTATCCTTGTTATAGCAATGTACTCCTCAGTGATAGCAGGTGTTGTTTTCTATCTTCACTGTCTGATCAAATCCGAATGTATCTCAGAGCTTGGCTGTAAATGATGGACTTCTTTATGTGTCCTGGGTGAAAGCTGTTCCATCTCAGATATGCTGGGCGGCCTATACGTTTATGTTAGACTGATGTTTGCATAGTATTGTTTTTATTGTATAGGGTCATGTCCAGGAAATGTATCTGAGATCGTGAGTAGTTAAGAGTGAGTCTAATGGTTGGGTGAAGTTTGTTGAAGTTTTTATGGAAAGTCAGCAGCTTATCTTCAGAGCCAGTCCAGATTAGTAGCAAATCATCAATATAACGGCAGTATTCTAGAGGTTTCATTGTCCAAGTTAATAAGAATTCCTGCTCTAGTTTAGCCATGAAAAGATTAGCATACTGAGGTGACATCTTACTACCCATGGCACTTCTCATACACTGCAGGTATATGTCTTTCTTCAAAAGAAAAGTAATTATGATTGAGTACTAACCTGCTCAGCTGCAGGGTCGGCTCCATGGCTAGACTGGTTTTTTGAAGATAGTGTTCGCATGCGGCTATGCCATCCTTGTGGGGTATGTTAAAGTACAGAGACTCCACATCCATAGATGCCAATATTGAGGGTAGTGGACCCAGGGCTGAAAGTTTGTAGAGAATATCATTGGTATCCTGGATATAGCTGGGTGTTCGTCTCACCAAGGGTTTTAGAACATTCTCTATCCAGCCAGAAATATTTTCCGTTCAGGTCCTAATACCAGAAATTATTGGTCTCCCTGGATTGCCTTTTTCATGTATTTTGGGTAACATGTATTTACCATTTTTCAATTGTCCAGTAAAAGGTCTAGTAGAGAGGATGATACAGGGTTAAAACCATTTATGATCCTTATAAGTTCTTCTGTGTATTGTTTGGTGGAGTCTTCCATAATCAGAGTGTAGTATTTTTTTATCCAAGAGCTGTCTGTGGGCTTCCTGAATGTAATCTGATGTGTTTATAATTACTACATCTCCTCCTTTATCTGCTGGTTTAATGATGATATTGTTGTTAGATTTTAATGATTTTATAGCATTCCTCTCCTCCACATTGAGATTGTGTGTCACTTTGTGGTGTCTGTCCAATATCTGAGATTTAACTTTTTTTCTGAAACAGACTATATAGTGATCCATAGTTTGGTTGTGTCCCGACTGTGGGGTCCAGTTTGTTCTCTTTTTTTTCTAGGATTTTCTTGTTGCATATCAGTTTGTAATGTGATATCTGTTTTGTCATAAAAGAATTCCTTTAGCCACAATCTTCTGAAGAATTCTTCCACATCACTGCAAAAATGAGCCATCTCGAGTGGTTTTGTGGGACAGAATGTAAGTCCTCTGGATAAAACTCTCTCTTTCCACTGTGTTTGGCTCATATTGTGAGAGGTTCACAACAGATGACGATGTATCCAAATTGTTATGTGAATTTTGCTTTTGTCTGGCACATTGAGACCAGCTTTCATTCTTAGTCTGTTGAGCTTCTTTTCCTTATTGGTGATTAGGTGATGTTGTAATTTATAAAAGAAATCCTGTAGTACTTTCCTGGTTGGATATGACACAGGTCCCTGTATTGTGTTATTTAGGGAATTAATCTTATCTTGGATAGTTCTCCTCTTCTTATAGAAAAGTCCAATAAGGTGATTGTGCAGTTGTTCAGATGATCTGTAGGAAAGGTTTTGTGAGAATTGAGTATTGTAGGTGTGTTGAGTTGGATTCCTGATCATGAGGCCTTTGGGATTTAGATTCTCTTTTTTTGCATCTGGATAGGAAGAAGATGCCGCTGTTCAATTGTACATTTTGTATGCAAAGCGTCCAACTCTACATGAGGCCCTCTAGGACAATTGAAATGATGCTGTATATAAAACTGTAATAATATAGCTGGTACTTCTCACAAAATGTTCCAAAGTTCACTTACAAAAACAATTTTGCAAGTCTCTTAGCCCACTTGAATGACTACAGGGTAAAGTATATCTAATATATACAAAGAAAAGCCAATTATATGTATAATTAAATAGTCTTTCAATCTGTAGATCAACCAGCAACTGGCTGGAGACAATTCCCTTTGAACAGTGGTGGAACTACTAATTTGTGAGGCAACTATTCTCTGCAAATAACCAGACTCTGGCAGGAAGTAGTTATTGAGCTTCTAATCAAAAAACTGTAGATACATTACTCCAGAGACAGACACTCATCATTATCTTTAATACATGGATTTAAAAAAATCCACTCATTCCCTGATGGAGAAAATATACATGAATAAGCAATAAGTAGTTTTTTTGTGTGTATATTGAAAATGTGTGAGGATGAGACTGCATGTATATATAAAAATATACAGTTACATCTGAAACTTGGGAGCATCATCTGTCTGTTTTTCCACCAACTGATGCTAAAAACTGTGCAGCTACCCAGGTATTAGAAAGTTTCAAGCATGGTGATTGGTTGATGGTGCTGGCCATTCACCAATAAGAGTAGTGGCAGGTCCCTAAACACTGGTGAATAGCTGGAACTATTTACCAACTATTTAACAATCAGTGCTGAGTGCTGTCCAGCAGATATAACAGTTTACCTATGCAGGCAAACTTCATCTTCAGTAAGCTCAGATACAGATTTGGACTGTGTGTCACCCTCATAGATGTACTTCATGTCAACAACATTAGTGTTTTTTTCTGCTTTGAAGTGCAGGCTGTGGCTTAATTTGACTCAACACGGGACGGATTGACCCCAGAGGATTGAGGTCTTTGTAGCAAAGTCACCAGAGACTGTATAGTAAAGCTACCACTGATTTTGGCTGTGTATAATAAACCAACAGCAGGGGGTTGGGGGGTTTGGTTCTCCAGAAACCTCTCCCCTCCGTGAAGAACATGGGCAGCAGCTCTCTTTATATGTTTTTTGGCGGAGGAAACCCCTTAAAAATCCTGCGTGCGCCCCTGAACAGAGATATGTTTTAGGGTCTGCACTGTTACACTGCCATAGATTTAGGAGATATAGAGATTACAAGAAACATAAAGGAATCACTAGATTAGTTTGCACTGAATACTTATTAGATAGAGCAGTGTTGTATTTGATTATATATCTTTGATATAACATTTTTGTTATACATTTAACTAGCAATATATAAACATGCCCAAATTAGAGAAACCACTCCTGAACAGTTTTTACCACACCCATCTTTCCATTGTGGAATGCTGGTAGGAGAGATTGGATTTTAGACAATTCATGACATTTTCTCTTCCCTGTAGTGGACTCAATTTAAATTTCTGTGGATATAACTTATCACAGAATGGAAGGACCAACATGTGTGTGGCTGGTTTAAGATTGAGGTTATCACAATTGAGGTTATCACAGCATGACTGAGCTGTCACAGAGAAAGGCGCTATGACTGGTCCCTACTAGAGATGCTCAAATTTGTTTCAACCAGTTTGTTGAACCAGTTTTGCAGTTTGAAAATTTGTGATAAATTATCATACTAGAGAAAAAATTGAGCTAAATTTGAGCATGGATAAAAAAGGTCATCCATGTTTAAATCAGTTCGAACATGTTAAAACTTTCATTTCTAAATTGTACAATATATTTAAGGTTTTCTGATGAACAAAAAAAATTTGAACTTGGTCCATGAATTAAGGAATGTTCACTGATTGAATTAAATGATGTTAAGAAATACTATAATATGCAGACAGTTAAGCTTGAACATGACTGAACCCTGACAATTTATATTTGATTTTAACTGCAAATGGCAAACTTGAAGTTTGAGTTTAAACTTTGACCTTGAGTTATCAGTCTAGCAGGTGTAAAATACGGTCTACGATTAAACCCTAAAAAAGAGTTTTGATATTTTAAAGATTGATTTGACAAAAAGTATAAGTTCCCTGAAACAAGCTGGACTTAATTTCAAACTGGCTTGAATAGTTTGATTAAATCTGGTAACCACAATTTAGTAAACAGAGGAGGGGGGGTAGATAGCTAAAGCAGCTTAATTTCCTGCCACTTCAAATAAGAAAATTATTGTTTATCATGGCATACTGATGTAGACTTAAACATGTTTAAAATATTCAGAAAAATCTGAATTAAGGCTACCACTTTTAAAAATGAGAGGTGAATAAAAAAAAATATATTGGTGTTTGTTTTAATAAATTCCATTCCACTATTTATTACATTTTTTTTTATTGATAAGTAATTTTATTCAGTTACATAGAGAAAATAAGGGTGGGAAGAAATGGAACAAAAAGGCAAAAGGGATAGGGACCCGGAGCCAAGATTACATGGATTTTGTACAATACAGGTGAGCACATGTCAAATATTCAATCGGAAGGAACCAATCAAGTAGAAACGGGTGTGATGGCAAAAAATAAAAATTGTGAGAGCTGTTTACTTGACATCAAAAGGAAGAAGAAAAGGGAAGAAGAATGAAGATACTAAGTAATGAATAATAATTTATATAATTAATAATAATAATAATAATAATAATAATAATAATAATAATAATAAAAATAATAATAATGAATTTATTACATTTTTAATACATACTTTATGAACTTCATTTATAACCAGAATGAGATTTTTAACTTTTAAACATTGAAGAAAATCATTTTGAATTGTGACATTATATAATATAACAGATCTGACTCACATTTAAAGCAAAGAGATGAGCAAACTATTCCTTCATTCTGCTCTTTGCCCCAAAGGTTTGCATGTTTCGCCAATGTAAGTTGGCCTTAAGTGTTCCCAGTCCTACGCCAACCACAACACACAGCAGAGTGAATTGATCATGGTGTCCAAGCTCTATTCATAGACTATAAATTCTGCAAAAAAGTGAATTTACAAATACTATGAGGAACGGAGGAGCAAAGTGAAACTCAAAGATTGTATCACTACAACTTTACATCTCTACAAAATGGCTTATTCTGCTGCGAAACTTGATTTATTGCATTTGATTAGCAAGTAAAAACTCAAAATCCCTAGTCAGGTGGTAAAGATGATAAAGAAAAAAATGTAATTCTGTGATATCAACACCAAGTTTACCGTGAAAGGAATAGAAATTGTGGTAAAAACTGTGGTATATTGATTAAATATACTGTATGTATAGAATAAGAAGTTTCCCGTAAAGTTAGTGAATCACAAATGATTTTACATCATTTGACCTTAAAACCTTTCCTTATTTTGTCAAAATGAATGAATCACATAATTATATTCCAGGTATTCTGTTTACTCATGTAAATTTATTTTCTAACTCATCCTTTTCTGTTCATTGGTACAGAAAGGAACTCTGTTTTCCCAGCTCTTTACCCCCAAAGCATCCTTAGCACAGCTATGAATAATATATGTAACTGCTGTCTGAGAATTTAGGTACCAATACATAGGCAGATCTGGGGGTAAATGTATCATACTCCAGTTTCTTCAACTCGCCGGAGTTCAGCGAGATGACAGCTAAAATTTAAGGCGCCGCTGCCTTGTAAAGGGAAAATTTTAGCTGTCATCTCGCTGAACTCCCGCAAGTTGAAGAAACCGGAGTATGATACATTTACCCCCTGGTCTTTTTCTGGACTAAGGACTAAGAGTAAGGCTGTATACACGTTATAGGTTTTTCAGCCAATTATTCGGCCAATCACACGGTAAACAATTGTATTAGTGTATACGCTCCAACGATTAACGATTATATTTCCAAAGCACGTTGTCTGGTTTCATTTGATTTTTAAACAGGACTGAAAATATCATTTCAATTCTGCAGGGTGTACGTACTCACGACCGGCAGTGTCCATAGATCTCTATGGAGTGTGCAGAGTTATAATCTTTTCAGCCAATGGTTATGACAGATAAAGACCACAGATCTTCAAATTTTCTGTAGTGTGAATCCAGCCTAAGGTAGGTCCCAATGTGTCCCAATTAGAACACTGACTGCTCACAGATCAGATCCTGATCTGATGTTGACAGAGAAAAGGTTGTAGTTTTGGTTCTACGCATGCCTTGTTTTGTGGTGAACCTGCTTTAAATGTACCTAATTCGTACATACATGGAAACTTAATCATTGCCATCCACATACCTTCTAATTAAATGCTTTTCTTCTCCTTTAGAGGTCTAACCCATGAAGGTCCAACCTATCTAGTAATAGGCAGGGTGCTCCTGAAACTGTAAGGTCTATGGCTAAAACAATTGAAAACTGTTTGCCTTCCACTCTATAAAATGCATGTTTTTTAAAAAAAACTTCTTTCTAATAGTACTTTTAGTTTGGTTGTCCTCTATAGAGAGGGTTCCATCTTTTATATTGTATGTTTTCTTTGGATATCAGAGATACTCCTATATATCGGATAAGTAATTTTGTTCAGCAACTTCTCTTAGATTACACCCCTACATGTAGTATATATCTGCCCATATTTAAAGTCAGACAGGTATTTTTGAGAGACATGATTATAAAAGTGTAATATTATTATTATTATTATTATTATTATTATTATTATTATTATTATTATTATCTATAGTGTAGTGTACAGTAGTGCAAGATTCACCCCCCATGAGACAGAATTACACTGTTTTGAGGAAAGTGAAAAAAGTGTTGCTGAAGGAGAGTTTATTTTTCATCATCATCAACATTTATTTATATAGCGCCAGCAAATTCCGTAGCGCTTTACAATTGGGAACATACATTAATAAGACAATACTGAGTAATACATACAGACAGAGAGGTAAGAGAACCCTGCTCGCAAGCTTACAATCTACGATCAAATATCCTGAGATATCAGATAAACTAATCATAAATCTGTCACAATGGCTGAAGTTGGATACTGTTTCATAATTCACATATCATAGTTCAAATCACATTGACAAACCTATGAGCTATTGCAACGCTTATAGTTAAATACTGCTCCTGTATCACCTTATGACATATAACACTGCTTACAGGATGACTGAGCAGAATCTAAAGACACTAAACGCCAAGGGCCGATATACCAACCCTGCACCTTCTTAAACCTTTATTCCCCTTAGATTTAGTTTAACTTACTTATAATCTGAAATAATGACATGGACACATGTTTAAATTTTGGTGAATTAAGGTCACAGTTTAATTATTAAACAAGAGAGGTGACAACGAAAACAGATGTAGGAAACAGCTACCAGTCAATATCAACCAACAAATGGGGATGGCCATCCGGCCCAGACTCCCCAGCACCACTTTATGGCATCAGAAAGACTCCACCCCTCCTGACTTCAAAAGAGCACACTTTCACAAACAATTATTAAAGTAATTCTATCGTTTTAAAATAAGCATTGCCCAATCAATTGTATGTGTGTCCAAAGCACATGGTGGTTTATTTTAACAGATGTAAATAGTCAACAATTCAATACATTATTATATCATGATAAAGTACAGTACAGCACAGCCAATACCAAAAGATAAGTACATACCAAATGCAATCGCTTGCGCACGCTGCGCACCCACCGGACCCGATGGACAATATTCTGTATAGAGTTGACTGAGGCCCCAGTGAGATGCAACTAATATATATACAGTCAGTGTTTCATTGTGAACAATAGAGATGACGTAGATTGTTTCTATAGGTCCAGACGTTGGGTGGGTCCAGGCCAGACAGGTAATAGGTTGATTCAATCTAAGGAATCCAAAGGTGGGGGTCTTCTCTCCAGGGGGTCTGCTCCTTTTCATAGCCAGTATCATACAAAGGTTTTACTCTCTAATATCAATAACTAAAGTATGCAATGTGCGATCTCTTCGCCGACTGCACCGGACAGCTGCTGATGATTAGGGCTTCAATATGATATCAGGCATGACACCTTTCCTATTACCTAAACCTTTAATAACACTACAATGTACATATAATCAACATATATATATATATATATATATATATATATATAGACTAATAATAAACCGAATACTATCTGCTCCTGAGCAATACGCACGGCAAACCAATATTAAACCAATATACTTTCGTTCATCCAATTATACGACTTCAACAGTCCACCCTTTGATAGTACAATAAACTATCACCTTAAAGATGTTATAAGCAGGATCTCAGTACCACGTTTCATTGTTATGTAATACAAATCCCCTTTGGTGTATGTCCACACTGTTTGTAGATCTAAACAAGTTATCATAAGAGAGAGTCTTAATCCTCTAAACGACTTCTTCTTTTACTATAAACCGTACACTTCTGGAGCTTGGAGATAACTTTTTGTATGCCCTTCGAGGGTGCAATAAAACACTTAATACATTATTTGGAAAGGTACATGGTACAGTAGAACGTGTATCAGCTATACAGAATTCTCTACTACAGTTCTTCAAGTTTAACAGGTTCTTCTGTCCAACGCATGTCTTCAAGCTCAGAATACATTTAAACACTTCATGTTCATCAATAGCATCATCCTATGTCTATCAATAATGTCATATGCAATCTCCTTCAGCTTGCATTAATATACACACATCTAATAAAGTCACCAGTTCTTTTCATCAACACTTGTGGGCGGGCTATTGTCTGCTCGTTCTTCCCAGTCTCTCAATACTCAGATTTAACAGTGATCGGCTTGCAAAGCATTGGGAGACTTCAGACTAAGGGACCTAGGTGTCCTACTTTTTCCCCTAGTGACCTCCCACCCATAGTTCGGGTACCTCAAGAATATTTAGTGGAAAGAGAACTAATCCTACTTGATATAATCACTGAGGCACGTGTGAGCACGCCCAGCACTTTGTTTGGTCTAAAACCTTACCCTCCCAAGAACGATAATCATTCTCAAGGATGCCTGCTCAAGTCCGAATTTTACTGGACTGGCATCGCTGGGTGTGTCTCTTTTTTTAACTATGGGGTCGCCGTACTTACGGACGTAATGCTACTCAGACAATAGCCCCTCGCACTTTCTCCAAGCTCCAAGGTTTCTAAATTTTCCTTTACCCCTGAATTGAATAGAGTAATTGACTGGACTGATTATGCTACTATCTTCTTCCTCCCCAATACCTCCTTATCACTACCTGAACCAGTCTCTGTCACCTGCCAATAATCGAAAGAATTAACCGCCCTGAGAAGAAAATGAAATGAGAGAACACAAAACAGGAAAAACTACAACTTCATGCTGGACAACAGTCTTAGCCTTTGGCTCAGGTGCTACTAACTGCATTCGAGGCCTTCCAGTACAGACTCATGAGTGCCCTTGGACCCTTCTCTGAGTGTTGGCCCCTCTGCAGTGGGTGGTATGGGTACCAGTGTGTCTCTGCTACCCTTAAAGCCGTGAGGCTGGTAGCCTACACCTGGTACCTGTCTGGCAAATAACCTAAGCTTAAGAAATTTCTGCTCCACAACTTACTCTCCCGATCCAACATCCTGACAGTTAGTGTGACCTTTCAGGAAACAGTGTTTCGGACGTTCTCGGTTGCTGTCTCACTATTTACCTTCTCTCAAGGTCTAACCTAGCCTCCCAGTTACAATCTCATCTCACGAGGGGTCAAGAACATTTCAAAAACTGACAGGTTAGGAGTCTGCCCAGGGGTGATCTCTTGGTAGCGGGAAAGGACTAGTGGCACTTCAATCAAGTTCCAACTCTTATTCTATTCAATTCATTCTACCGAGTACCACTACTTTATGTTCACACTGGTTTATGGCTAATTGAAAGTATGTGATTTGTTACCACTACTCATACATTATACATCTATTATCAACAACATGAATACCCCTATCATCTATTATAACTCTAGGACTATCACATTAAATAACAAAAGCTTTGAGTATGATACAGTAATACATTAGACACATTTCAATACACCTCTACCCCGACATATTTCATTGGTACACCTGAGTATACTTGAGGATCCTGCATGGTGGTAATTGGATGACGTGTATATGTTTTACCTGGAGGAAAACCCATCAGCAGGAGGGATATGGGATGGCTCTATTAGTCTACCTTGTCCATCTCTCCAGAGTCCACCAGACTCCTCACCACATCTCTTCACCTTCCAGACAGTTTATCCCTCAGGTAACACAAATCTTCCTATATTAACCAATATGTGTATGCGTGCATGTGTGTTCACCTTTTTAAAACTAAAACAATACAACGAAAAACAAACAAAACATAGATTTGTTAGCTGTCACATAAAACCCTGCTGTCTATTTGACAGCTATGTTCTCCCTGGTGTGACAGCCATGTATGGTTGTGCGTGTAAGTGTGGACATTACTAGCAGCTACTTCAGTTGGTAACTGTGTCACTGTATAAAGTCCTCTATGTAGTGTCCTAATCATGTGCTGGTATTGCTATAAAACGATTTCTCAGTCACCTCAACATCGCCCTCTAGACTAGAAAAATGCTAAAGACCAATGTATATCAATCGATTTTCACTCTGCCAACTCACATGTCATTCTCAGTACCTCATATTCAGCTACTTGACTAAGTGGGAAGGGCAAAGAGGTCTCTTTCTATAACACTTTCTTCAAATATAACAGTATCCAGTACATGCCTGTCTAACAGTGAAAATGATAAAACATGAAAATTCTACATTTTCTAGGGTTTCACATTATGTCGTATCTTGTGGTAAAAATCCTACTCCAATGTTCTACACAGAGATGCATATCTGTATGCCTATCCTCTAGCAATCTCCTGTCTCCACCCTTTGTGCATCCATAAAAAGGCACATTTTTGTACAGGAGGCACGAACCAAAACAACAAAAAAACAAAACAGATATGCAATCTATAACACATGAATCGTATTTGCACAACAGAACCTTTCTGCTTAAAAATCAGCAGTTTCTATACACATGAAAACAAAATCCCTGACTGTTTCTGTAACTCATGTCAATCTAGTGTGTGTATCTCTGAATTTGTCTTATGTAAAAAAATAAAAATATGTTTTAGCCCCATTGTTGAGACTGTGTCTGATTTTATCTCTACCAGAGCAGAGAGAGAGAGAGAGAGAGAGAGAGAGAGAGAAGTAGAGAGAGAGAGAAGTAGAGAGAGAGAGAAGTAGAGAGAGAGAGAGAGAGGGCGAGAGAGAGAGAGAGAAGTAGAGAGAGAGGGAGAGAGAGAGAGACTAGCGTTTGTGTAAAGAATGAGAAATAGGAAAGCAATGAATGATGGGAATACAAAGGTTTGAATACAAACATACATGTAGAAATGGAGATTTTTACAACAAAATGACAGCTGGATTGGACTCTGACTCTATGGGGAAATGGCTGTATTCATTCCACTGTTCCCCTTAGCTATTTGCTAACTATGACCCCTCCCCATACTTGACTAGGGGTTCTTAACAGTGCAATCCAGTGTCGTCCGTCATTTGTTCATTAAGAACTCGGTATCTCATTGACTACATACCTTTTCAACGGACTTTTCTAACTTATAATAGAGAAATGTAAAAATGTACTCTTAGTGACTCATATTTTCTCTGAAATACATAAAACAATATTTTGGAGCAAAGTATGTACATACTTCATTGTTGGATAATGATTCTCAGCCAAACAAATTATCATGAGTCACTGCAGCCTAAAACAAAAGAGTGTTCCAATTGTCTATTGTTAATTAGTCTTTCCAGAGTAATTCTTCTATTTCTCTATCTCACCCCTTTTAAACACTTGTCTATACTTCTTTTGTGTCCCCTTTATCTGTGAAAAGAAAAACAAGATAGTTATCTTAAAACAGCAAACAAAACAAACATTTCTATTCTTTGCCGTCGGCTAGCGATTTAGGAAAACAAACATGTGACAACATAAAACGAACAAACAAAATCAACAAAGATTACTTTTAAAAAAAAATAAAAATAAGTTTCTTTCTACATTTTGCACCTTAATGCTCACCACAGATTAACTCTAGAGTCGGCTATATTTCTCCCCCAGAATATTAGTTGATACAGAGTGTGCAATCAATTAAAGGGGAACCTCTGAGAGAAGTGTACGCCTCCTTTGTGGATATCTATGTGATTTCCAACCCAGGTATTCATTCTTCTCTCTACACAGTTCCTACTCATGTGTCCCTTCTTATGGCAGTAGAAGCACGTCCCTGTCATGTCTGCACAATGTTTTGCTAGGTGTCCTATTTTATTGCCTTGAAAACACTTCCTCAACTCGTGTTGTTTCTCTTCCTTTTTACAATCTTTCCTAATGTGTCCTTCGTCTCTGCAATTGTAACATCTCACTATTCTGGGTTTCCTGTTATGTGGGTTGTATTCTGGTGGTCTTGTGTGCAGTCCCTCTAGTGCTGGGATACTTATCATCATTACCCTATCACTTAGTGTCTCTTCCTGTTTGTTTATACTTTTATCATGTTCTATAGCTGACTCCCTGAGAGCACTTACAGTGGTTCCTTTCCAGTATGGTAATGAAGTTTGCACCCTTCTTTTCAAGTTTTCCCTGAGGCCATCCATTAGAGCTTTAACAGCAACCTCCCTGTAATATACATTATCTTTTATGTCTGGTACCCCAGTATATTTGACCATCTCCATCAGAGCCCTGCAAAAGTAGTCTGTTGCATTTTCACTATCTTTTTGCTGGATACTAAAAATTTTACTCCAGTCCACTATCACTGGGAAATATATGGCCAACTGTGTGATTATATTTCTAATATTGTCCTGATTATCATCCTCGGTTAAGGATTCATCCTCCTCCAACATACAATCATTAATGAACTTTTGTATATCAGTATTGAGAGGAAGACAGGCCTTCAATAATACTCGCCACTCTTTATTAGTTGGCTCATACACATTACCATAATATCTAATAAACTGCTGACATTTGGTCAAATCTTTCCTAGGATCAGGGAAATCAGACAAAATTGAAAATGTTTCAGACCTAGTGCATGGATCATGCTTTGCTACATGTTTTAAGGGAACATCACTATTCCTGTCTGCTTTCCCATTGGGAACTGCTGCTGTGCAGACAGGATGTAAGTCTACCAAATCACTGAAACTAGTTGCTGAAATTGCTGCTGCAGTACAATGGATGTCTCCCCCTGTGTTAACCTTTTCATTATTCTCACCACTTTCAGCAGCTGCCCCTGCTGGTGGGACCGTTCCTCTTCTTTGTCCTGAAACATTACTTTTAACGTTACTTAAAACAACATACAACTTACTAGTTACAGTTTTTACATTTTTGGTATTGGCTGTACTTCCCGCCCCGACCGAATTTATCGGGGGCGTGTTTGCGCTCAGTTCGCCACGCTTTGCAACGCACACTTCCGGAATGCTTGTTTCCGGTACGCTTACTTCCGCTGAACACGTGTTTTTCTTTACACTCACTTCCGCTGTGCGTTCGCTGCTCTGCCACGTGTTACCTTCCATTTGCCACAATTTTAAACAGTCATCATGTTCAATTCTCGTTTTTGTTGATTTAATCAACTGCACTTTATCTCTAACATTATTTAACACCTCTGAGTCAAGAGTACCTATGTTTGGGAAAGGTTTCACACACTCCAGGGTCATCTTGACCCATTTGTCGCAGTATGCCGTTGCATACGCACCATATTTATTAAACATACGGAACCTTGCGGAATCAATTGGTCCTTCCTTAAGCAGCACAACATCAACCATCTCTAGCGTTTGCTTCGCACCCATTGTGAAAACAACCTATTTCTCAACGCTATGCAAAAAGACTTTTTACCTGTTCTCCTTTCAAACAGAACTTACTAGAGATTTTTTTATCCGTGGACGGTTTCACAGGCTACGCCCACGCACCTCCTAACCCAGAAATATCACTATGGACAACAGAAATATCAGCTCCTCGATATCCTGGCTGTCACGGGCACTAGGAGTCTTTACCCAGGGATCACCAGATGGTAGGCTTACCAGAGCAATGTAGATGGTAATAGCGTACTCTGGTAGCTGGGTGATCACGGAACATGAAATGATGGCCGATGAGATGCTCAGGAAAGTCTATGACTAGCAACACTGGTAATAATGAGGTAATAATACACAAGGAACTGTATGGACAAGGCACGGGAAGGTAGTCAGTGGTCTGCGATAGCAAGTTGTACCACTGCTATAGTGAGGAGGAATGTCCAACAGAAACAAGGAGGTGATGAGAGTCAGCGGTCTGCGGGTAGCAAGTTGTACCGCTGTCTGAGTGAAGGAATGGAATCCAAGTGGAGGTATCCGGGTAGTCAGTGGTCTGCGGTAGCAAGTTGTACCACTGCTATGTGAGAGGATAATGGAACAGGTGATACTGGAAACAGGGATCAGTGGTCTGACATCAGCAAGTTGTACCACTGAATATATATGTGAGGAGGTGCACAAGGGAAGACTGCAACACAGGATATACACAGGCACCTTATACACGATCCACAGTAATATGCACAATATAGATATATATATATAGAAATGACTGAGCAGGTCTGCAATCTAGAAAGTCTCTTGAAGTAGTCCAGCACAATGATAACACAGTCAATGATAGCAATAGACTCAGCGGATAGCAGACTCCAGAGAGAACCAAACACAGTCCAGCAAGATATGCAATACACAGCACAGTCAATGAGAAGTATGCATACCGTGGTTCAGCAGTAGCAGTCAGATGGGAATGCAGCGGTACCTGAGCGGCTGGAGACCGACTGGATAGGAAGTCCCTGGATAGGTGAGGCAGCGGTCTAGCAGGTGCAGAGCACAGGTGAGTAGACCAACAGGGACACGAATCCACAGGAGTCAGCAACACGTGGAACTGGACTCAGAAGGGACCCAGGAGAATGGAGATGATCCAGCAGAGGGTAGTAGGTGAGATACAAATCCAATGCTGTCAGGAGGGTAGAGACCAGTGGAACACGTGAAGGCGTGGAGAGCGGATCAGCAGGAGATGGACGATAGCGCTGACCACAGCAGCAGGACTCAGCGGCACACGGAGGTAACCAGTAGCAACCACAGGAACCAACAGCGATGGGACACAGGAGTGCAGCGCAGGCCAGGAGCTGTTGATCACGAAGTGTAGCAGATAGTAATGCAAGCGGCAGTCTCGAGGAAGATACAACAGAGATGAGGTAAGTCTGCAGTGCACAGGGCAGCGGATAGGAATCAGCTGGCAGTCACGATGATGCACACAGGCGAGTTGCAAGCAGGAGACTGTAGTGCACGGAGGCAGTGGATAGTAATCAGCTGGCAGTCACGATGATGAACACAGGCGAGTTACCAGCAGGAGACTGTAGTGCACGGAGGCAGCGGATAGGAATCAGCTGGCAGTCACGATGATGAACACAGGCGAGTTGCAAGCAGGAGACTGTAGTGCACGGAGGCAGCGGATAGGAATCAGCAAACAGACTTGATGAGAAGCAGGTGAGTGAAGTAAAAGCTGGAGTGCACGGAGGCAGCGGATAGCAATGAGCAAACAGTCACATTGAAATAACATAACGTTGAAGTGGTTTAGAAGACTGTAGTGCACGGAGGCAGCGGATAGGAATCAGCAAACAGTCACGATGATACAGTTGATGGTAGAAGTGGTATGGGAACCATAGTAATAGAAGTGGTTTGGAAACCACAGGGATAGAAGTGGTTTGGAAACCACAGGGATAGAAGCGCTGAATACACGAGGAATACAGGAACACCTTCAGAGACTCATGGGGAATGAGACTCCAAGATCAGGCAACGTGGTGTTGACCACAGGTGCTTAATATAGGGAGTGTTGCCTGATCTGCCAATTGAGTTAAAGGGGTATACACTGAAGTATAGAAAAGGGCTGCGCATGCGCAGACCCTCAGGATGGTGGACGGCCACGGTTCCTAAATGTCCGGGAAGAGGCACTCACGGTCCGGTGAGTGACAGTACCCCCCCTTTTAAAGGTGGGCACAGAACGCCTGGAACCGGTCTTGTCCGGATTTTTGGAGTAAAACTTCTTCAAAAGGGCAGGAGCATTAAGATCTTCAGCTTTGATCCAAGAGCGCTCCTCAGGACCAAAGCCCTTCCAATGAACGAGGAAGTGGAGGACTCCTCGCGAAATTTTTGCGTCTAGTACCTCGGTAATCTCGAAATCCTCCTCCTGATGGACTTGAACTGGCTGGGGAGCTGAGGGAGGAGTTGAGAAACGGTTGATAATAAGAGGTTTGCGCAAGGATACATGGAAGGCATTAGAAATCCGAAGATTCTTAGGAAGAAGGAGTTTCACACATACTGGATTGATAACTTGAATGATCCTATATGGACCAATAAAACGAGGGGCGAATTTCATGGATGGAACCTTCAAACGAATATTTTTTGTGGATAACCAGACACGATCTCCAATTTTTAGTGGTGGAATAGCCCGCCTCTTCTTATCAGCGAAAGATTTATATTTGACAGATGTCTTCTTTAAACAGGTTCTGACCTGAGACCAGATATTTTTAAAGGTCTGACAAAGAGTTTCCACCGCAGGAACTTGGGTGGGCGGGAGGGCAGGAAATTCCGGAAAAGACGGATGGTGACCGTAGACCACAAAAAATGGAGTTTTGGATGATGACTCATGGTACATGTTGTTATGGGCGAACTCAGCCCAAGGGAGTAACTCTACCCAGTTGTCTTGATTGGCTGATGAAAATATCCTTATAAAAGTCTCAAGATCTTGATTGACACGTTCGGTTTGTCCATTGGATTGCGGATGGTAAGAAGATGAGAGTGCCAATCGTATGCCCAAGGTTTTACAAAGGGCTCGCCAGAATCTGGACACGAATTGTACTCCTCTATCAGACACAATCTCAGATGGACATCCATGGATACGGAAGATCTCTTTAATGAAATGTTCAGCCAGGATAGACGAGGAAGGCAAACCAGACAGAGGGATGAAATGAGCCATCTTCGAAAATCTGTCCACTACCACCCAAATAGTGTTATGGTTCTTACTAGGTGGTAAGTCAGTAACGAAATCCATACTAATATGGGTCCATGGTTTGGACGGAATGGGTAGTGGTCGCAGCAACCCTGCTGGAGTTCTGCGGGAGGATTTGAATTGCGAACATAATTCACAGGAAGCAATGAACTCTTTGACGTCTCTCCTCATTGAAGGCCACCAGTAACTTCGAGAGAGGATCTCAAAAGTCTTGTGTTCACCGGCGTGTCCAGAAAAACGAGAGGCATGGAACCACGAAAGGATTTTCCTCCTTAGTATAGGAGGCACAAGGGTCTTCCCAAATGGTAGCGTTCTGGTGGATGAAGCAGCCAGTGAGATACATTTGGGGTCTAGAATGGTATGGTTGGAAACCTCTTCTATATCAGAGGACGTAACAAAGGCTCTAGATAAGGCATCAGCTTTTTTGTTCTTGACAGCTGGTTTGAAGGTAATTATTAATTCAAAACGGGAAAAGAAAAGAGACCATCTTGCTTGACGAGGGTTCAAGCATTGGGCAGACTGGAGATATGACAAGTTCTTATGATCCGTGAAGATCGTCACCGGATGGCGAGCTCCCTCCAACAAGTATCTCCATTCCTCTAATGCGGCTTTGATAGCCAGTAATTCCTTGTCCCCGATGGTATAATTCTTCTCTGCGGGTAGGAGACCCCGAGAATAGAAGGCACAAGGGTGGAATTTTTGCTGTTCCGAGCGTTGGGAGAGAATAGCTCCTAAGCCCACATTAGAGGCATCTACTTCTAGGAAGAAGGGGAGTGTCACATCAGGCTGTCGAAGGATTGGAGCCGAAGAGAAGGACTCTTTTAATGTTTGAAAGGCTTGAATAGCCTCAGTTGACCATTGCTTAGGGTTAGCCCCTTTTCGAGTCAGGGCCACAATAGGAGATGCAATGGAAGAAAAGTCTTGAATGAAGCGTCTATAGTAATTGGCAAAACCTAAAAAACGCTGGATCGCACGAAGAGTAGTTGGCTGGGGCCAATGTAGTACAGCATTTACTTTGTCAGGCTCCATCTTCAGGCCAACTCCGGAAACTATATACCCCAAGAATGGAATCTGGGGTAATTCGAATGAACATTTTTCTAATTTACAGAACAATGAATTTTTCCGTAGCCTGGAGAGGACTTCTGCCACATGTTGGTGGTGAGAAGGCAGGTCCTGTGAAAAAATCAATATGTCGTCCAGATAGATGACGACACATACATATAATAAGTCCCGAAAAATCTCATTGATGAAGCCCTGAAAAACAGCGGGGGCATTACATAGCCCGAAAGGCATTACCAGATATTCGTAATGCCCGTCTCTGGTGTTAAACGCTGTCTTCCATTCGTCACCGGAACGGATTCTGATTAAGTTGTAGGCACCACGAAGATCCAACTTAGTAAAAATACGGGCTCCCTTGATGCAGTCAAATAGCTCAGTGATCAACGGAATGGGATACCGATTCTTGATAGTAATGGCATTGAGTCCACGAAAATCTATACAAGGGCGTAATGATCCATCCTTCTTTTTGACAAAGAAGAACCCAGCTCCAGCGGGCGAGGTGGAAGGTCGAATGAACCCACGCTGGAGGTTCTCCCGTATATATTCAGATGTAGCTTGAGTTTCAGGTAACGAGAGTGGATAGACCCGGCCCCTGGGAGGAGTCTTGCCAGGAAGAAGGTCAATCGGACAATCCCAAGAACGATGAGGAGGAAGACGTTCAGACTGAGCTTTATCAAAAACATCGGTAAATGAAGCATATTGAGGAGGGAGTCCCGGTGAAATAGCTGAGATGGAAGCTTGCTGTACCTTGAGAGGAATGACTTGGGAAAGGCAATGATGGTGACATTCAGACCCCCAAGACGTGACTTGAGGGGTGCGCCAGTCAATCTGGGGAGAGTGACACTGAAGCCATGGAAGGCCTAGGACAATCGGACTTGTCGTAACAGGAAGAATTAAAAACGATATCTCTTCATGATGCAGAGCACCAATCTGAAGGGTTACTGGAGACGTACTCTGGGTGATGAGACCGTTGATGAGACGTGATCCATCGATAGCCGTCACAGTAATGGGAGTTTTTAAGGTAATCACTGGTAGAGACCATTGATTTACTAACGATTTGGAAATAAAATTTCCTGCTGCTCCGGAATCAATCAATGCCTGTGACTCAAAGGTTTTGGTAGCAAAGGAAATAGTCACATCAAAAGCGCAGACTTTAGATTTCATAGACGATGGAGAGGACTCCAGGGACCCTCCAGAACTAGTTAGGGCCTGGCATTTCCCGATCTCTTAGGGCAGGAGCTGAGGACATGAGTGGAATCAGCACAATAGATACAGAGTCTATTCTTGACTCTTCGTTTCCTCTCCTCAGAAGATAACTTGGAACGTCCTATCTCCATGGGAATCACAGCGGGTGACACTGGACGAAATTGAGGGTTAGAGCGAAGAGGTGCTTTAGCAGAAGTCGTTCTCTCAGCCTCTCTTTCGCGAAATCTCATATCAACACGATGGCATAAAGAGATCAAATCTTCAAGTGACGAAGGAAGCTCTTGAGTAGTCAGTGCATCTTTAATTTTATCGGAAAGCCCCTGCCAGAAGGCGGCAACTAGGGCTTCAGTGTTCCACTGAAGTTCAGAGGCTAAGATCCCAAATTGAATGACGTACTGGCCTACAGTATGAGATCCTTGTCGCAGACGGAGGATGCTGGAAGCAGCGGAGGTCACACGACCTGGTTCATCGAACACACTTCGGAATGTAGAAATGAATTTGGCACTATCTTGTAATATTGGATCGTTCCTCTCCCACAGAGGGGAGGCCCAAGCCAGGGCTTGTCCTGAAAACAAAGAGATAAGATAGGCCACTCTGGAACGATGGGTAGAAAAATTTTGAGGTTGGAGCTCAAAATGGACTGAACATTGGTTAAGGAAACCCCTACAAGTTTTGGGGTCTCCATCGTACTTTGACGGAGTAGGCAGGTGAAGCGTGGAAGCTGTAGACACCTGGAATGGCAATGGGGAAACGGAGGAGAGCACAGGAGCTTCAGTAGTAGCTGTCACAGTCTGTCCAGATGTTCCTTGGGAGGTTAATGACTGATAACACTGAAGTAACAGCTGTTGGCGGGCATCCTGTTGCTCCACACGGCTAACCAGATGTTGCAGCATCTCTTTGGCGGTAGGTTCCGCATCTGGGTCTGTCATGGCCTGATCTTACTGTCACGGGCACTAGGAGTCTTTACCCAGGGATCACCAGATGGTAGGCTTACCAGAGCAATGTAGATGGTAATAGCGTACTCTGGTAGCTGGGTGATCACGGAACATGAAATGATGGCCGATGAGATGCTCAGGAAAGTCTATGACTAGCAACACTGGTAATAATGAGGTAATAATACACAAGGAACTGTATGGACAAGGCACGGGAAGGTAGTCAGTGGTCTGCGATAGCAAGTTGTACCACTGCTATAGTGAGGAGGAATGTCCAACAGAAACAAGGAGGTGATGAGAGTCAGCGGTCTGCGGGTAGCAAGTTGTACCGCTGTCTGAGTGAAGGAATGGAATCCAAGTGGAGGTATCCGGGTAGTCAGTGGTCTGCGGTAGCAAGTTGTACCACTGCTATGTGAGAGGATAATGGAACAGGTGATACCGGAAACAGGGATCAGTGGTCTGACATCAGCAAGTTGTACCACTGAATATATATGTGAGGAGGTGCACAAGGGAAGACTGCAACACAGGATATACACAGGCACCTTATACACGATCCACAGTAATATGCACAATATAGATATATATATATATAAATGACTGAGCAGGTCTGCAATCTAGAAAGTCTCTTGAAGTAGTCCAGCACAATGATAACACAGTCAATGATAGCAATAGACTCAGCGGATAGCAGACTCCAGAGAGAACCAAACACAGTCCAGCAAGATATGCAATACACAGCACAGTCAATGAGAAGTATGCATACCGTGGTTCAGCAGTAGCAGTCAGATGGGAATGCAGCGGTACCTGAGCGGCTGGAGACCGACTGGATAGGAAGTCCCTGGATAGGTGAGGCAGCGGTCTAGCAGGTGCAGAGCACAGGTGAGTAGACCAACAGGGACACGAATCCACAGGAGTCAGCAACACGTGGAACTGGACTCAGAAGGGACCCAGGAGAATGGAGATGATCCAGCAGAGGGTAGTAGGTGAGATACAAATCCAATGCTGTCAGGAGGGTAGAGACCAGTGGAACACGTGAAGGCGTGGAGAGCGGATCAGCAGGAGATGGACGATAGCGCTGACCACAGCAGCAGGACTCAGCGGCACACGGAGGTAACCAGTAGCAACCACAGGAACCAACAGCGATGGGACACAGGAGTGCAGCGCAGGCCAGGAGCTGTTGATCACGAAGTGTAGCAGATAGTAATGCAAGCGGCAGTCTCGAGGAAGATACAACAGAGATGAGGTAAGTCTGCAGTGCACAGGGCAGCGGATAGGAATCAGCTGGCAGTCACGATGATGCACACAGGCGAGTTGCAAGCAGGAGACTGTAGTGCACGGAGGCAGTGGATAGTAATCAGCTGGCAGTCACGATGATGAACACAGGCGAGTTACCAGCAGGAGACTGTAGTGCACGGAGGCAGCGGATAGGAATCAGCTGGCAGTCACGATGATGAACACAGGCGAGTTGCAAGCAGGAGACTGTAGTGCACGGAGGCAGCGGATAGGAATCAGCAAACAGACTTGATGAGAAGCAGGTGAGTGAAGTAAAAGCTGGAGTGCACGGAGGCAGCGGATAGCAATGAGCAAACAGTCACATTGAAATAACATAACGTTGAAGTGGTTTAGAAGACTGTAGTGCACGGAGGCAGCGGATAGGAATCAGCAAACAGTCACGATGATACAGTTGATGGTAGAAGTGGTATGGGAACCATAGTAATAGAAGTGGTTTGGAAACCACAGGGATAGAAGTGGTTTGGAAACCACAGGGATAGAAGCGCTGAATACACGAGGAATACAGGAACACCTTCAGAGACTCATGGGGAATGAGACTCCAAGATCAGGCAACGTGGTGTTGACCACAGGTGCTTAATATAGGGAGTGTTGCCTGATCTGCCAATTGAGTTAAAGGGGTATACACTGAAGTATAGAAAAGGGCTGCGCATGCGCAGACCCTCAGGATGGTGGACGGCCACGGTTCCTAAATGTCCGGGAAGAGGCACTCACGGTCCGGTGAGTGACACTGGCTCTCCACAAAATTCTGTTGAGTATTACTGAACTGGTAGTACCGGGGTTTTATACCCATTTGTACCAGCGTAATTCCTCTCAGCCGTTCAACCCAAGTCACAAGCACGGTTGTGCAACCATGCGGTCCGATCGCACCACTTAGCAATACTAACTATTACTAAACTTTGCGATTACTCTTGGGGAGAAAGTTTCCAAAAGCTTTTTAACTGTTCTCTTTTCAAACAGGGCTTTTGCTGCCAGTATACCTGCCTTGTATACTACCTCGGTTGCAAGCCCGCCTCGTCAAGCGGCAACCGATATCCCTGTCTTTTTGACAGTAAATCAACTTTCACTTCAAAATCATACAATCACCAATTATATACACCTTAGTTTTCTGCACAGAAAATAACTTTCCCAAACAATGGCACTATCTTTTCAGAGACTTTACCATGTGCTTACAGTATGCACATATTAACTATCAAAACTATTGTTCAACCACGTGGCAAATCTACCGGAAGTTCGCGTACGCACAGCAGGAAATACACATACGCTCAGCAATGCGATACACTTAAAACATAAAACGACAATAAAAAGAAACATTTTTCTTTCTTGTCCCTAGATTCTAATTAGCGTTCCTTCAGTCTATGCAACAACGGACATTCGGTTTCGCAACACACAGTGAACCACAGGTCTTAGACGTATTACGTTCTTTCCTGCTTTATACGACGCGTCCGTCCATCCACCCTTTGTTGAGGGACCGAATATCGTAAGCGTTGCATACCTGCCGGTAACGTAACTCCTAACTCAAGAGCCCCCAAATTATTAAAGTAATTCTATCGTTTTAAAATAAGCATTGCCCAATCAATTGTATGTGTGTCCAAAGCACATGGTGGTTTATTTTAACAGATGTAAATAGTCAACAATTCAATACATTATTATATCATGATAAAGTACAGTACAGCACAGCCAATACCAAAAGATAAGTACATACCAAATGCAATCGCTTGCGCACGCTGCGCACCCACCGGACCCGATGGACAATATTCTGTATAGAATATTGTGTCAGAGTTGACTGAGGCCCCAGTGAGATGCAACTAATATATATACAGTAAGTGTTTCATTGTGAACAATAGAGATGACGTAGATTGTTTCTATAGGTCCAGACGTTGGGTGGGTCCAGGCCAGACAGGTAATAGGTTGATTCAATCTAAGGAATCCAAAGGTGGGGGTCTTCTCTCCAGGGGGTCTGCTCCTTTTCATAGCCAGTATCATACAAAGGTTTTACTCTCTAATATCAATAACTAAAGTATGCAATGTGCGATCTCTTCGCCGACTGCACCGGACAGCTGCTGATGATTAGGGCTTCAATATGATATCAGGCATGACACCTTTCCTATTACCTAAACCTTTAATAACACTACAATGTACATATAATCAACATATATATATATATATATATATATATATATATATAGACTAATAATAAACCGAATACTATCTGCTCCTGAATTACAGTGTAACAGAACCAATATGAAATTATATAAATAACTAACTGTTGTAATGCGAGTGTGTGCGTGCGTATTTTACCGTGCGAACGCACCACGTCACGTAACACGTGGCGTACGCTTCGCAATACGCACGGCAAACCAATATTAAACCAATATACTTTCGTTCATCCAATTATACGACTTCAACACGATATTGTGGACACTTCCACAAGTGACCCTGGGAGAAAAAATAGGGAGAAGAATACTGCAGCGAGTGGGAAATCCTGCAAGGAAGAGAATGACTTCCTGCCTACACTAACTTATGAAGGCTTGATTTCCCTACCACTTGGCAGCCTATTGGATGTTCCAAACTGGAAGAAAAGTTAACCCTTTCAAGTAGGTGCACTGCTGGTAATAAGAGCCCGGTGTTTAGTTTCATTCATCCCCATAACGGTCCTCATTTATCAAAATAACAAAAAAATTAAAAGAGGATGTGACAGTGATGAGGTTTTAAATGCACTGAAACCAGGCCAAATTTCTTTGATTAGCAAAGATTAATGTGTGCCACTCTAAAAACGGGGTTGAGTACATGACAGCGAAGAAGAAGTTCCGACACTAGTTACATTGATATGGTAATCATGACTCACCTAATTTACCAAAGTCATCAAATGTACAAGCATTCCGAAAAAACATTATATAGCGAGCGGGTGTTTGCATTGCCCCCTTAATAGCATGAATTGAACTGTCACTCTTAATGTGACGTCAAGGTCACTGTGACTATGTGTGTTTGCCGGACTTATTCTATACCACTATCAGCGGCGCACGGAGGATTGTCGGGGGGGACCCCAAAAAAAAGAAAAACCTGAGAGAGAGCTGCGTTTTGCCAGTGCTGTCCTATACAGCAGCCGCGGCGCTGTCTAAGAAGCGTCTGCGGTGGTGCTGTATACAATACATCACCGCCGCGGACGCTTCTTTGACAGCGCCGCGGCTGCTGTATAGGACAGTGCAGCTATAGTGGCCACTTAGTTAGCGCAGGGGGGGTTTCTAGAGACTCAGAAACCCCCCCTGCGTGCGCCACTGACTATTTCAAGATGTCTAATTTAATGACAGTTGCAAAAACCCATGCATCTTGCTGCGTCCATTTAGTGTGCTTATAAATTTCCTCATCTGTAATGTTGATAAAAAAAATAATCTTTTTAATAATTAGATACAAATAACAAAACAGTCATGAATAGATTGCATAAGTGTTCAGTCCCTTTATTTGAATATTTGTTCTAGGCACATGCAATAACTTGCAGTTACAGGTTATTCTATTTGAGTAAGCCTCTATAAACTTTTCACAACTGCAATTTTCCCTTCTTCTTTTCAATATTGCTGAAGTTCTATTTGAATAAAGAGCAACCATTGGTGAAAATCAATTATGGGCCACTCTAGGTCACAGATTCTTGTGTATAAGCCACTCCATTGCTGTTGCTGTATGCTATGGAGGTCTGTATATAAGATGTGGCCTGGAAAGCAATTTATATTAGAATCTGGCTAGCAGAAAAAAATGTATATTTAATGGAAGTTGAATGGATTGAAAGAAGGTGGTTGAGTGCAGCTATAATGTTATAATGGAGTATTTGAATGGATTGACTGAAATATAGTTAAAATGTGTAAAATGTAAGGTTTGTGTAAGTGTATTTGTGTTGATGTGAGTTTGTTTATAGTAGTCATTCTTCTTTTGGACTATATGTTTCCCAAGTCCTAGGCTTGTAGACTGCAGTGTGTGTATCTTTAAGAATTGTCTATATTTGCTTGTGAAGATACCATCGTTGAAATGAAGGGGTGACATAATTGTGAGTATATTGAAAATTCACACTGCATGTTAACAACAGCTTCAATACAAAACCAAGTGACTTCCCCAAAGTTTTCACTGGAAGCATTGGCGATAATCACTGTGTCACAGTTCCACAGAATTGGTGAGTTATAGTAGAATTTAGCAATTGGTACTAGCAACAAAGCAGACCATGATAGCACACAGTAGGTATCGTTAGTTCGCTATAGTAGCAGTGAACAACTCTGTGTCTCATGGCTTAGGTTATTGTCTCACACGGCCGGATAAACCGATGATAGAAACTTTGCACTATGTAAAAGGGTGATCCTAGGGGTAAGGGGTTCTGGCATCCTTAATAGTCTGGAAAATGTATGGATGAACATTTAATAACGTAATTTATGACTACGTCAACCAATTCCTCGCAAAGGTAATTCCGATATAACCTAAGGAATATAATTCTTATTTTCCTTTAAATCCACTCAACCAATATTCATATAATAACTTATGCTTATCTCTTCAAGAAAAACTGCACACAATATGTGGCTTCATTTAAAACGTGTTGTATTGTTACATAACATTCTAATTGTAAAACTTTTGTTTATATTATAAAGCAGTATAAAAGTGTAACGTATTTTATACAAACTCAACAGATTTTGTTTACTCTGCTAATATAGGTGGTATAGCATAGATCTTCGTACAATACATTACATTCATTGCCTGTTTTATAAATATACAAGTCATTGTGTGTGTGCTTTGACTTTTGTGTAGTGTATCAGATAATGTAGGGCTATGGGTGTATTAGCTTCACCTATTGTCTAAAGGTGTGTGACTATTGTGTGTGTGGGGAGGGGGAGGAAGGGGGGACCTGTGGTGGTGGTGGGGGGGACGACGACACACAGGCTAGACTACATTTTAAAACTCACTTTTCCAACATGCATTTCACAACCAAATTTTCTCACACTATAAACTCCATTCATCTCACATATAAACATAGACCATTTATTCTCCTATTATTTCATTTCACTTATCTCAAAGTCAAAAATGTGTAGTGTAAACTTTGCCGTGCTTTACAACAGCCATTATTTACTACCCACATTCCATTCACATGGTGTTGCTAGATGGCAGCCATCTTGCAAGCATGGTAGCTTCTAGATCACCTGCGTTTTCTCTATTGTCTCTAAACTCAGGCTGTTCTAAACACATTGTATATCACCTTGCTGCCATATTAAGTACTTCAATTTCTCCAGCAATAAACCACATTATTCAAAGTTTTCCATTACAGATTACCCTTTAAATCAACGGTCTAACAAAGCAATCTGACCACTTCCTGAACAACTTCTTAAACCTCTAGTAATATACTTGTAAGTCCACCACAAATATACATTTTACACAAAAGACATCTATTCCAAATAACTTTTGCAACAAACACAAATGCTACCATTTAAAATCCACATATACTGACCACAAATTCACTAACTCCATTTTATCTGAACTCGCACAATCCCATTCAAATAACCTAGCAAACAAGCAGTTACACATTATAACTATCACAAGCTACTTTCCCTTAACTCAAACAACTCACAAACAATGTAACCAAAACTATTCCATTCAAATACACTACTATATACAAACACCCATAAGCACATATACACTTACACAAACCTTACATTTATACATTTTAACTATATTTCATTCAATCCATTCAAATACTCCATTATAACATTATAGCTGCATTCAACCACCTTCAATCAATCCATTAAGTTTCCATTAAATCTACATTTTTCCTGCTAGTCAGATTCTAATATAAATTGCCTTCCAGGCCACATCTTATATACAGACCTCCATGGGATTAAGCTTGCAATCTCCATCAGCTAAGTCCTCTGACCTCGGGAGCAGGGCAGAGTTTACCTTACCACAGAAAATGGATCACAGCATTTCATATGCTAACCCTGAGCAGTTAACAGACTTACACAAGCCTTCACCAACCTCATGTTTATTGAGATAGAAAATACACTACAATAGAAAAAAGACTAACATCAACATTCAGTGCCATAAAGACAATGAGCAGTACAATAAGGCAAGTCTCAATGAAACAAAACATCAATTGTGCAAGGAGACATGTGGGGGTCCCAACCAACACTCATTCGGTCGATAATAATACAATTGGGGGAGCATCATCCCATAGTAATAGCTAATAGCAAGTTGTGTGGTGAAAGCACCTCTAGAGTTGCATTTTGAAAGACTTTCCCAGGAATCAAAGAGCAGTCGTAGTCTGGTCTCCTTCTGAATTGAAATTTCAACCCAGTCCACACGAAATACATGGCATAACTTATTTCTAAAATGTGAGAAAGAAGGGGATCGTTCTGGGCCCAAACTTGGAGTATGCTCTTCGTAGCACAAGCCGAGCTGGCAGGCAATAGTTTTTACAACCCTTCACATCTTACATGCCCTATGGATAATCCCAAAGATTGCCCACTCAGGATAAAGCAGTGCAAAGTTTCCCAAATGGTCAATAGAGAATCTCCAGATCTGAGTACAAAACTTTTTGATTAGGGGAGAGTCCCTTAAACAATGTGTTAAGTCCTCCCTGGGGGAACCACACTTGGGACAGATATGATTAGTAGATAAGCCGATCTGAAATCTGTGAGAGGGAGAGAGATAGGCCCTACAGTAGATATTTAAAAGCATCTCTACATGAGACATTGCTGGGAGGGTTTTGATAGAGTCTGCCAATATACGTAAGAAAGTCGCAGGTGTTAAGTTGGGAAAGTCTTCCGTCCATTGGGAGACCCTTTTTTTGTATTTAGTATAATCAAATTGTTTGCGTAAAAGTGAGTGATGATGAAATGTGCTTATGCTTCAATAGTATGACATAAATTGGGTTATCCCAATCATGCTGGGAAAATTTGCACAAAACTGTACTGATGTTGTGTTGACACTACAAGAAAGTCATTTTATAAGGTCTAATCACAGCTTATATGTATGAGGCTTGAGCAGGAATCATAGGTCTACTAGCTGATCTATCTATCAATGGTCTGATCTCCCACACGGTGAAGGGTTAGGATGTCATGCAGTCCTGGAAATCTGGAGTTTCAGCGTAAAGGACAGTGGATAGAGACATAAGGATTAAACTGATGCCATAATTTATATGTAGACATAAGTATACGCTTGTGAAGGACATGATAAGGGACTACTTCATCATAGAGATGTAAAAAACTGCTAATAATAAATTGAGTTCAGGAAGAAAGCATTTATCAATTCAGATATAAGCATACATTTCAGTAATGTGCAGCCAATCTCTCAATTATCACATTTGGGCAGCTTGGTTGTAGAGGGACACATTAGGTAAATGAATCCCACCATTCACCTTGGATTGTTGGAGTTTTGCAAGTCCAATTTTGCTTTTTTGTTTTTCCAAATAAAACTACGTAAGATTAAATCTGTTTTAGTGACATTCATACGTTTTAACAATTTAACAATAGGCAGAACCTGAATGGGGTACAATAATTTAGTAAATATCATAATTTTAAGTAAATTTAACCTGTCCCCCAAAGAGAGACACAGATTACTCCAAATCCTCACCTCATGCTCGATTTTAATGATCATCCTAGTGACATTCAGGTCATATAGTATATAGATTAATATAGATTAATATTCTTTTGGAGCTGTATACCCTGATACTGAACTGTCAATTTAGCCCATGTGAGGTCAACCCCTTTGCCCAAGATTGCTGCGTTCAACATTCTCTTAGATACAGGGTAAAACTCGCCTGTCGGGGAATCGGGGTATTCCCCAGTGGGCCCTGATGCCTGATGGCTCCACCCTCTTTACTGGTGGTGGGAGCAGATTACTTTAAAAGAAATACTCACATGATTGCGGCGCCGGCATCTCTCCTCCCTCCTCTCTACTTCGTTCACATTGAATGTCGGGCATGACGTTATCATGTCACGTCCGACATTCAGTGAGGAGCGGTGCAGAGAGGAGCCAGCAAGAAAACAGAAGACGAGAAAAGAAGAGAAGAGAAGAGAAGAGAAAAGAAGAGAAGAAATAAGCCAATAGGAAGGTAAGAAAAGGAACGCACTCATGGGGAGGAAATCACATAGTGATGAAGGGAGGGGGGGAGAAAAGCAGGATGGCACAGATTGATGAAGGGGAGGAGGAAAGCAGGATGGCACAGAGTGAAGAAAGGGGAAACAGGATAGCACAGAGTAATTAAAGGGGGGTAGCAGCATGACACAGAGTGATGAAGTGGAGGGGAAGCAGGATGCACAGAGTGATTAATGAGGATGGCAAGATAGCACAGAGTGATGAAGAGGAGGGGAAGCAGGATGGCACAGAGTGATGAAGAGGAGGGGAAGCAGGATGGCACTGAGTGATGAAAGGGGGGAGGGCAGAATGACACAGAGTGATGAAGGAGATAGGAAGCAGCATGACACAGAGTGATGAATGGGGGGAAGCAGTATGGCACAGAGTGATGAAAGGGGGAAGCAGGATAGCACAGAGTGATGAAAGGGGGGGAAACAGGATGGCACAGAGTGTTAAAAGGGGTGGGGAAGGAGGATGACACAGAGTGATTAAGGGGGGGAACCAGGATGGAACAGATTGTTGAAGGAGGGGGGCAGAATGACACAGTGTGATGAAGGGGGAGCAGGATGGCACCAGTGTAATGAAGGGGGGAGCAAAAGCAGCAATGTAGAATGTATGTGTGATGGCACAGGGGGCTTATGGCAATATAGTGTGGGCTGTGATGGCACAGGGGGCTTGTGACAATGTACTGTGTATGTGATGACACAGGGGGCTTGTGGCAATGTAGTGTGTGTGTGTGTAATGGCACAGGGGGCTTGTGACAATGTATTGTGTGTGTGTGTGTGTGTGTGTGGGTGGGTGTGTGTGTGTGTTGGGGGGATGTGGTAGGTGGTGGGTAATTAATGGGTGCTATTTTGTTTGTGGCGTGATGGTGGGGCAATTTAATTTTATATTGGGGACTATTCATTTAAGATGGGTGGTTGGAGGGTTATAAATTGAATGTGAGTTTGAGGAGCATGAGGTCTATTTATTAAATGTGAATATGAATTATTTAATGTCAGTTATGGTTGCTTGAAATAGGTATATTTTTTTATATGTAAATGCTATTAAATTATTGCTGGGGCTGTTCAGAGGAAGGGAAATAGGTTTATTTATTAATTGGGAATACTATTACTTTAATGTTGGGGTTGGTTGGAGGAATATAAACCTATTTATTAAACGGGAATACTACTATTTTAATGTTGGGGCTGGAGGAAGGCCTAAGTATTAATCGTGGGTCCAATATATTTAACGGGCTGGTTGAAATTTTCTAAATGTAACCTTTTTCTTCCAAATAGGGCCCCCAATATTCTAGGATCTAGACAAACCGCAACTAAAGAAACCAGGAGAGAGCAGGATAGTCTGTCAAATGTTCTGATTCTAGTGGGACAATCATGATTTTTGGTGACTGTTCGGCCCAATCTAAAGGGCAGATCAAGATTGTGTACACTTTATATACACACTGCATTCTTTATATACTATACTATTGTGCTAGCTGTCCTTTGTAGGCTTACCACACCCCCTCTAGTGGTGGTTACGCTTCTCTAGTGGCTGGCCATGCCCTCTCTGGTGGGCCTCTACCATTTTAGTCCCTCTGTGGGCCCTTCATGCTCCAGTCCGACACTGAATAGATACATGCCATTGATGTTTCAAAATTAGTCGTAAAACCTTAGACAGACCCAGATTCAGTAAATTTACTTGTGACGAGCTGGAGAGATACTTTCAGGTTTGAAATATAGATCAAAACATTGTCAGCAAATGCCATCATTTTAATCTCGATATTTTCAACCTTAATGTCCTGGATCAAGGTCCATTTCTGAAGAATTCTGGGCATTTGTTCTAAGACCAAATTAGAGAGCAGCGGAGAAAGAGGACAACCTTCATGCCTTCCTCTAGTTATCTCCAACTTTGGTCCCATTATACCATTGACCAACAAGCAGGTGGTAGGTGAGATATAAAAACAAATGAAATTAAATCACAAAATTCATTACCAGTCGCCTATGTAGAAGGACCTCATGAACGTACTGCCAGGCTACCGAGATTTTTATAAACTGTTTTGCATTTATATTTCTGTATGCCAATTTGTTATCTCTATTTTATTCAGTAAGCATTGCAACATTTTTTCATATTAAATCCTATTTATTAACAGGCTGTATTTGTATACTTAAAGAATTATAAGTATATAAACTATATTATAATGCTAGATTTTCTGGAACTTTGACGATCATGTATTGAGACTGTCCCACTGTAATTGGGACATTGTAATTATTATGTTTAAATGCAAGCACCAAAATACTAACTGTTATGAAACAATATTTTGCATTCTCATCTGAGAAAACTTAGGCTTTCAATATGTATATTTTATAGCAGGGCTATAAAAGCAGATTGCTGCCAGTGTCAAAGTTTTAGATATTTGTTGAAAAGAAATTAAAGTAGGCTGATGTACATTGTAAATAGAAATAACGATTGTACCAAAGACTGATACAAACATTTCTTTATTCTGAAAGTTAATAAAATATGTAACAGAATCCAATATAAACATATATTTAACTAAGATGAAAACATCTAGCCATGAGCAAAATAAGCTACATTTTGAACCTGAATAAAATTACTTACATTATGTACATTACATGTATTACTGAGCTATTGCTAATGATTAGGCTTTCTGCCTATTAGGCTTGTTTTTACTGGATTCTGAAAAAAATAAAAACAGATCAAAGCTTTTGATGTACCTGAATAATCCAAAAAAACAACTAAACCTGCACAACATGTACTTTACGGTACAAATATAATGCCAGTAGCAAAAAAAGTTGGAACCCATAACAATTAGGCTAGATACACACTACAATGTTTTCAGCCGATGATTGGGTCAATTGGACAATAAACGACAGTTTGGCTCGATATCACCTTAGTGTGTACACTGAAACGATGACCAATTGTGGTTTCAACGCACATGAAATCATTCATCGTCATTTTTAAACTGACTTGAAAATCTCGTTCGCAATGGAACGACAATGTTCCAATCCTGCAGTGTGTACAACTTGTCTGACATTCTGATGATAGTTTCAACACCGACACCTTTCTGGGCGTATGTGAAGATAATCGGTTTTCTGGCACAATTGCACCCACTTCATTCTGGCTGGCCACCCATGGCTGCCTTACTGTGCCGGGGAAGTCTACCCAGTACCTTCTAAGGTTCCTATAGTCACTCAGGCAAATGCAGTTAGAAAAATACAACAGTACATTTATTGTAATAAAAACAACACTAGAATATTAAATACAAACAGTAAATAAATGCCAGACTTGTTATCTGTCCCTTAAACCACTAGCTTAAGGAGTTACAGTCACCTGGCTGTCCTGACTTGATGACCCATGGATCTGCCGATGTATTCGACTAGTAGGAAATGGAAATACCAAAAAACCAGCCACCTTGCAGATTCCAGCCATAAATCCTCTAAATTAACATCATCTCCCCCCCTGGAGTGGCACCTTATATCAAGGGTCAAATTTCCACAGTATTTTCCCCTCCCTGGGCAAACCCCTGGCTCTCTCCCTCTTTAAACATTGGTGGGTGCTGGATCAGGGGGCTCTAGAGGGAGTGGAGATGAGCTGTACTTCCACACAAACTTCCGTTCAGTTTCGCAGACAGAATGTCTCGGGAAGTCCTGTGGGGGACAATGGATACTAATTGGCCTTCCCCACCTCCAAATATCAGATAACAGTTAACCCCCTCCTGAAATTAACCCCTTACACTACTTTGTGATGTCACAGGGTCCCCAGCTGTTCCATGCTTCCTGTAGAGAAAAGAGTGGGAGAAGGAATGCAGCTCCAGCCCCCTCAACTGTATCCTGGATACCACCTGATCCTCACCCATAACCCACCTGGCTTAAATTTGAGAACAATGCATAACAGCATCACTGCAATATCAACAATATTTAATAAGCAATATACATATTTATAATGAGCTACAATGTCCCCTTATCCACATGTAATTAGACACTGCAGTTGTACTCTGTTGACCTGGGGAATAAAAGCTGAGAACCTGCATTTTGTGATCCCTTGACCTGCCACTAGGTGTAACACCCGATACTTGACACAATAGAAGAGGAAAGAAGCCACTGACAACAATCAGAGTAACTGAGTCTGAATTAGTAAACAAATAGTTAATAAAGTAATAGGTACTTGTGTCAGGTGGAGTATCAGAACAAACTGGGGTCTGGTACACAAGCAGACAATGAAGTACAGAGTCAGGAGACAGATGGATAGTCAGAACAGAGCCAGTGACTGGAACACAATCTGTTAATGAACAGGATAGCAAATCGGGGAGTGAGACCACAGGAACCGAACAAGGACCGGGAGTCAGACAAACTGAGACATTTGTTGCTCTGACACTGTTACAGTCTCAGAGTGAGCTTAATATACTCTGAAGATAGACTATGCCGCCTCCCAACCACAATCATGTGACCACCCGAACCAGGAAGTGCTGAGTTCTACACAGTGGTAAAGGAAATCAGCAGCACAGGAGTGTGAGGCAGGTAAGTTTGTGACATGAAGATAGCCATGCGCCACTTCACACATGCGCCACTTCAAACTCCACAGAAAAAAGTGCCCTCTACACCTCTTTATCTCATTTTTATAATCTAATTCAGCAAAAATTAATCTAATTTCTGCACTGCACAGTAAGACATTGATGTGCTTACTCTATACTTTGCATGCAGCATCCTCACTGGTGCATATGGCAAAATCTAAATATTGTTTGCTTGCTTTTTGTATCTTTCTGATCTCTTCACCCTTATACTAGCAGTCCCACACTGGGTTTTGCATTGAAGTTGTCTGGCTTCCCACTAGCTGCTTTCTTATCTCCCAGCTATGATAATTTTTGAGTTGATTCTCAAATAAGGTTTATTTCAAGCAAATCTAAAACAAATTTACTGAAAGACCACCCTTTGCTTCCTTTTTGCTGACAAGCACAGGTAACAGTTGTAGGTCATGTATTAGTAGCTTGCATCCAAGATAAAAAAATGCACTTTCTGATACCCAGTGCTTTTTATGAAAACTGAAACACACTCTCACTGAAGCAAAGTATCAAAGATGAGTCTCATGATTCTCTTCGTAAAATGATTCATTCTGCATAAACAGATCTGAAATTCAAATCTGTATCATTTTAAAATTCAAAAGCAATGAATTTCATAATACATAATGATCATGAAAATGTCTTGTGTACAGAGTGCTATGAGAAAAGAGAGAACGAAAGAAGAGAATAAATAAATTTTTGCCAAAAAAATTAATTTTTATTTTCTCACCCCCTCTTTAACTAGAATAACATAGGTTGACACTAGCATCCGAACTCATAGAATCTGATCCCATGGTAAGAGTTAATACTTTCCTACCAATGACAATAATTCACCTTTAAGCAGGTCTAGTGTTTAACCTGCTGTCCCTGCAGGTACTTACCCAGCCGCAAAATCTTTCCCAAGGCTATATCAGATATCTGAGATGGTCATGACTTGTTTATTGTGCTCCAGTAAAGTAAGATGGGGAACTGATTTGCACTGAATGGGAATCACTACTCCTTCACCCATTTGGAATGATCCCATGGTATGGCCTATGAGCTGGTTAATGAGTGATTATTGTCTTCTAGAACATGTTGGCTTCACCTGATAGAAGTGCTGGTATTGGTCCTGCTACCACCTCTGATCCATTGAATGCCAGTAGACCTGCCTCACTCTGTCCTACCCAATGTATAGTAAGCACTAGTAGAAACTGATATTTACATATTTATGCCTCTGCTTAGTAGTCGTGCAGCATGTTGTCATCCACTGCTGGGGGCTGAAGAGCGAAGCCTAAAAGTTCAATTGATTAATATGCACTTGCTTTCACAGCATCACAAGAGATTAAGTTTCAATCTAGTTCCAATCTCTGCCCAGATTTCTTTCAGACACAACTGTGTGTTGGCTGCGAAGATCCCTGTCATGATGTTGGTTCTTGCTACATTCAAGAGCCTTTTTTTCAGCTTGTCATTGTATATGAAATGTGTTTTTAAATTACAATGTGAGTAATGTGATTTTCCCTCACGTTTTTTGCCCTATTTCTAAACATTCTGCTGGGCCTTGTCTCTTTCTGAGAGGACACAGTACAACTGCAAGTGCTGTTGTTAATTTCCCACTCTTGAAAGGCTTGGAAGAGAGAGCAGCTCTTTGTAGAGGCTCCCTAATCAGCTTTCATTGCTGCATTTCTCCTTGGCTTCTGCTAATTGCTTGACATTGAGTATTCTCCATCATTATTCCATTACACTGTAAATAGCAGTGTACCACTACCCAGGCTTACATCTGTAGATTATCCATAGTGACTACTTGCTATATATTAGAAGATCAGCTTAATGTAAATGGCTGGAATACCCTTGGGCCAGAGTTTTTAATACAGGTTAGATCACCTGTATTAAATATTAGGATGTGTCACCTGACAGTAGATCCATCCATGGCCACTGAGCTGTCAATGCAGGAACCAAGGTGGAAGGAGATTCCTCCCTACCTGGCAAATGGATTGACAGTTCAGTGTCGGTGGATGGATCTACTGTCAGGTGACACATCAAGTCTGGTTAGGGAGCCAGGAAGGGAGGAGTGAGAATTCTACTTTTGAGTACTCATTCAGCAGTAAGGGAGTCTGGAGGAGCAAACAATTATTCTGGCAGCAGTATAAAACTCTGGGAATAGGGTGGGTGTCTAACTTCTTAAAATGCTCCTACTAAGGAGATTAAAAATGTAAGATTTAAAACTGCAGACATATAACTAAAAACCTTATGTTTAAATGTAATGCACTTTAATGTCGGTCTCTTTGTAGTAGTGTCTAGTTTTTCCATAATTGAATAGTACAAATGTTTTTAGAATAAGAAAATATACAACACTGTAAACAGGTGGGTTATTAATGTAATAAAATGTCAAATTATATATATATAATACATAAGTGATATTAATATTTGTATACCTTTCTGTAATTAATGTCTATACAAACTATGAGTTCTGATATCATCATTGCAGTGAAAATGTGTGCACTTTAGGAAATATTGCACTTCCCTAGTGCAAATTATTATATATTAGTAATATATTAGTTAGTCACCTAGGATTTATGTCACCTGTATTAAAGTGCTGATCTGATAGCTTTGTATTTATATATGGCCAAAGAAATCCATGGTAACTACTAATCCCATTGGGCCTGATTCATTTAAGAAAGTTAAACAAAAAATTGAGTAAGTTTTCTTACTCAAGTTTTCTGGACAAAATCATGTTACAATGCAAGGGGTACACATTAATTTATTATTTTACACATAAGGAAAATACTTGCTGTTTTGTCATGTAGCACACAAATACTCAATAGCCTATTTGTACACTTAAACTTACAGTGGATCGAGACATGCTCTACCCCAAATATAAATCTGCCATCACATTTTAAATTAACCTCCCCCTCCAATGCAGCATAAAATGTTTTTTTTTTCATATAATATATGTCTTTATATTATATATATATATATATATATATATATATATATATATATATATGTATATATATATATATATATACATATATATATATATACATATATATATATATATATATATATATATGTATATATATGTATATATATATATAGATAGATAGATAGATAGATAGATAGATAGATAGATATATATATATCTATCTATCTATCTATCTATCTATATATATATATATATATATATATATATATATATCTATATATATATATATATATATATATATATATAAATATATATATATTTATCTTTATATATATATATATATATATTTATCTTAATATATATATATATATATATATATATATATATATATATATATATATATATATATATATATATTTGGTGGGTACTGCTTTTTCGGATATATGCAATAAAAATGTCACCACTGAGAGTCAGTAATATTTTAACTTGTGCCATACTGTTTGTACCATATGTTAAAATGATAGCATTACACTTTAACTAAGTACGGTATAAAGATTGGTCCCAGAAGGGAGCATTTTATATTAACAGTGCTGATGGTGTAAAGAAATTGATGGGGGGAAAATGATTGGTCAAAATGTGTCTATTTATACTGAATGTCAGAAAGATAATTGTGCAGTAGAGACACATGGGAAAGCGGAACAGTCTGCACACTTGAAATGGCATTCCTCTGTAAAGAATTGCATTGACTGAATAGATTTGGGAATTTCAAGTATTCGAAATATTTCTATAAATCTCTTTTCTCTGGAGGAAAAAATATTTACAGTACATTTATTTTGAGATCTTTCTAACAAGGAATGAAACATCTCTGCTATGACATATCATATTGGCAATCATGCTTTAAATAGCTGTCACCATGAATTTCCATGTTATCATTTAAAATATAATTGAAAAAATAGATCCCCCAGAAATGTACTTAAATGATTTAAATGCGAGTTTTTCCAGGGCTGTAGACTCCTGGACATGAAACCCTCATTGTTTCGGTTGGGTGGCTAATATGTAAGATATGTGGGTGGTAAGTAATAATCAAGATTGCGTGTGAAGCAGTGCTTATGGTTTTTAATCTCTAAAATAAATGCTAATTAAATGAAACTAATTTATGCAGATTATCTGAACATTCACCAATGTAATATCATGATTGTAATGGGATATTTTGAAAAAAATTAAAAGAAACAAAAATATATGAAAGTGAAAACAACACTTTTAAATTCTTTGAGGATCAATAGTCATAATGTGTTTTCCAAAGCTCAAAAGGAGGTTCTAAGGGAGCATTCAAAGATTTATTAGTAGCAATGCGAAAATGGTGCACGAGATAGAGGACCACTAGAGATCATACTGGGCAACTTTCAAAATCACCCGCTGGGAGGTCCCAGAGGAGAGGTCAATTGGCAAGAGTAGGGGAGCATGGCGCAGCAAATTGCGTAATTTCGCCAGGCGCCCTGTGGCGAAATGCAAAGATATGAGTTGAGCAGTTGATATTTTGTGATGTTTGAAAGTAGAGTGACAGCGCTTTTAATTTATCTAGTGTTACCATGTTCTCATACATCAAACGAAGACGACACAATGCTATATTCATTAGCTGTCTCTTATATTTATGAGAGTTTCCCTTTCTGGCCCCTACTTAGCTCCTATCAAAGATACCAAAGAGCAGCTGTTGGGCAGTAGCCTATTGGTAGATCCGTTACTTACTCAGCCACTACCACGGTTGGTCACTAGCCCATTTGTAGATCCCTTTACTCAGTCTGCACCTCAATGCAGTAATGTGAGTGAGGGGGATCTGGGAGAAAGGTCTGCTCTCCCTGGGGTCAGGGAGAACTACCGGATATTCGAGAGTCTGTCTAACATGCCGTCAGAGTAGGCAAGTATGCTACAGATGAAGTCTGTTAAAATTTGATTAATGATCAATTTGTCAAATTTAATTGCAACATTCAGCGACTGTTAAGTTAAAAATCATCTCCTAAAAATCATCTCCTATATATAATGTCTGTTTAACTTGTTTTCTCCACCCCATGAGACACATATCTCTCTAGTGTGATTTGTGTGTATGGGAATTAGGGAAGGTGTTGATATTTATTAAATTAAAAGATTTCAACAAATGTTGCACTATTTATTCATATGAAAAAAGAGTTGTTTAGAAGACTTTTTGCCTCGATAGTATATTAAATTAATTTCAATCACAATTGTTGTTCGATGTATGTGCATAAAAAGAGGTGGTAAAAAGACAGACTCTAATTACATCAGAATTAAAACTTAATACTATAAATATAATATTTTATAGCCATAGCTACTGCAGTATTTATTTCAGTGATTATTTTACAAGGCAGTTAGTATAAAATACGGTATACTCTATAATTTGAACCACACCTACTACAATATTTATTTGAGTGAACAAAGATAATTCAAACCCTGGGTGCACTAAAACTATAAACAACCTATGCACTCATAACATGTATAGCGTGTAGGTCAAGAATCACTATACAGGCACTGATAAATATTTCGCTTGTCTGGAAGAATGAGTGGGGAACTGTATCTATAGTGCTTTTATTGGATGTTGAACTTGTGATGGTTACTGTATATATTGGCTTCTTTCCTTTACATTTACCTTGATTTGTCTGATTATACAGGGTGTGTTTATTTCAATTGCTGGACCTGCTGTGAATTGATATGGTTTATCTGAATTTAAGATTTTTATATGCACTTAATTTTCAGATAAATCATCTTACACATCCCTAGTGACTATGCCAAAAGGGGTTGGTTTGGAAATTTGTCTGGTGGACAAAACCATGGAGCATAACAGGGAAAGTGCTTGTTTAGCCTTAGTTTCTTTACCAAGTAAATACTTTTCATATATATCTGACACAGGAGTAGCCATATGCTCAGTAAAAATGGAATACACAGGTGGAGCCAATATCATCCTTAACCCCTCGAGTGCTAAGGATGAGTGGTTCCATTCGTCCACTGTATTTAAGGGGTTAGGAAAACTGACAGATCACTTCCTACTGTAATCTGTGGGTTCTCTGATAATACCAGAGGAAAGAACATTTCCAGCATTAGAAACGTGTGTCCACTAGAGTCATGAATTGTTTCAGGGTTAAATAACCGAGGTTTCCAGAAATTTTACTTTGGGATAATGCTGACTGTACATTGTTTTCAAATTAACAAGTTCTCAGTGTAATGTTAATTTATTAATACAGTTGCTCTTTGCTGGTCAGTATTACAAAAAAGAACAAAAGTCAGTCCAAAATATCATTGTTGTTATTTTGATGTCTTAACAGAACTTTGTTGATGTCCCAAGCCCAACTCTTGTGATTTTTAAATCGGGACTTGTGAAAGGCTCTTCATAAGAGCAGATACAGTGTGGCATCATAACAGTCAACATTCAATGCCAATTATTTGGGACCTCATTCCAAAGGGCACTTCCCCATCTTCCCTTATCTTCTTACAAACAGGTTCCTGAATGGCTATCATCCAGTTTCCTGTCCTATGCGCTTAACTGTTGAATTTAGTCCAAAAATAAGTTGCTGATCCAATGCACACCGTAGAGTAATGCTTATCATTAAATAAAGAGTAATTTGGCGCTAAACCAGATGGGTCTGAAAGTGTTCAAAACCCATGGCAAGAAGTGTATATACGCATACAAAAAAAAGAAACAAGAGGCAGAACACAATCGAAGTGCAATTCAAAAAATTATATTGTGCGGGGAACAAAAATTACATTATAGTAAAGCTGTGACGGTGAAAATGTCCCATTGTCCAAGCTCTTTCTGTAGATTACCCGTAAATAGGGCACAGAATGCAGCGTGGTGTCATTCCTGAGCTGATCTGCTGCTCGTACAGGGTCCTTCATGATTCTATGCATGCCTCTTAAATAACAATAGAGAAATTAAAGTAGCTCACTCAATTTATAGGTTTACAGAAGCTTTTCTTCAAGATTCATTTAGCAAAGTCATACCACTACTTGAGTGGATCTGCAGGCCTTCTGTATTGCTGGTAAATAGACAGTAGACTGTTGGGCTCCATCTCTCTTTGTCTCATCCATTTTGCCCCTCTTCCATCTTGCCATCTTTTCCCTTTATCTTGTCTCCCGGGACCATTTCCCTCTTGCCTGAAACACTCTGATCTATCTCATGGCATCCTGTGTCATGGGGTTCTACACTATGCCCTTTAACACCCTTTCTCCTTGACAGCCTCTCCCCTGGGATCATGCCCCCTGCAACTCTCTACTTTCTCCTGGTGCTCAGTCACCTCCCATGGAATCCTAACCCCTTAAATACTGTCACCTGACTCTTTTGGAATTCCCTCTGTTGCCAAGGACCATATTCCTGTTCCCAGATAACCTTATCTCTCACTTTATGTCGTGAACATAGAGAGCTTACAGTTATTTATAAGGGATAAAATCATAACTGCAGTGTAAATATTTTATATCAAATGAATCCATTGATAAGTTTAGTTAAAGTGTAAAATGTGAAGACAGAGAGTCTGATGTAAATGTATTTGATGGCTTTGCACATCCCAGTGTGAGAAGATTCCCATGTCACCTGTAGCAGCTTCAAAGAGCTCTTGCTGTTAGTCTTGGACTCGTGAATAGACTTTGTGGGGTCGGTCACAGCTGGACATCCTTGCAGCCTAAGGCTGCATTTTGCAGGCTTATGCAGGTAAATAGTAATATGAACTTCAAAGGAAAATGCCTTCATAGTTCATATTTTGGGAAATCCGGGTATCACTCCATACTGAGGAGCAGAAATCACACCAGGGTTGTGAATAACAGGTACGGGTCGTATCCGGGAACAGCTATACTCACATATATCTTCCAAAGATATGTCAGATGTTTGGTATTTAAATGTGCGGGAAGTTATGATTGGTTTATTGAAGAGAAAGTTATGCCTCTTGGATATATCTGAGAAAAGCTAAGACAGGTCAAAACTTAGGAATAGTTTTGAACAAACCTTAGGTGACACCCAAGGGACATTTCCGCCCCCATATTAGCATTCACACTGCCCTTGTGAATGCCGTCCCATTTGAGTTTGCTTAAAAAACTGTGTTTTTAAGGGACAAGTTGTCAGCTTCTTGGGGATTAATCTAATTGAAGGACTGTCCATCTTTTCCTCCGACCCCCAGGCATACAGATTATGATAAGAAAGTTATACTCTGTCCTTTTATCACATTTGTTTTTATAACTGTTTGAAAAATTTTATTTGTATGTCAAATCTTTATCTAATTGTTTTTTTTATTATCTGTAAGCATTTATGTATATTAAATCTAAAATTTAATAGTTCTGTCCTTATTGCTCTAAACAAATCCATTGCCTGTTTAGAAGAGACAGACTGCTTGACTGGATAAACCAGTGTGTGAAGGGCTAACTGTTTAGCTACCAGAGCACAGAGTGTGCCCAATTGTTTGATTAAGTCATAGGTTTGCTACGGCCTTATACGTAGCTGGTGGCAGTTGCTGAGAGGTGCAAAGCATGCATATGTGTTGGGAAGGGACCAGCGAAATCTGTAGCCTTAGAGGAAGAGGTGAGTTTGAGGTTTAGGCTGGAATCCAGTGTGTTCCCGTACAGTAAGCTTCCAATTCACAATTGCGCAGCGGGCGGTTTGTGACCGATAAAAGGGTTCAGGAGCGGTTTCCTGACAAAATAGAGGTGTAATATTGTATCATGGTTGGAATATATGATAAGATATTTAATCATGGAGTAGCTACAGGGGCTTATCCCTGACACTTTACATCCTGGTTATCTCCCTTGGGATTCTGTCTCCTGCCACTCGCCCATGTTTAAAATAATACCAAGATAAACACTAATTTATATGACATTACTCATTTGCTTATAACATATATTTATATACTAGTTAACCCGTGCATGATACTCATGCATTCTAGTCAAATCAAGCTACTTAAGGTGTTAAAAAGGTTCATGTCATGCATTTGGGGCTAGGCCAGGCCTCCTCAGGGGAAGAGCGTTACTTCCCGACGTAAGCGCCCTTTTTTAACGTGGTTTTGTCCACATGTCACCACCTCATCATTCTTCTCCATCACCTCATCCTTCATCTTCATCGCCACATCCTTAATCTCCATCGTCTTACTGTTCTAAAACATCTTGATACACAACGTTTCTGCTAAACACCTTATCGCTGTGCTCAATCAGTCTTCCTTGAAGGGCAGTGTTCATAACCTGCACTTTCACATCACTGCTTCTCTGTACTCGTGAAAATGCGACATACAATTGTCCATGACCAAAGACAGGCTCTGGTAAATAAATACCCACATGGTCAAGTGTTTGACCCTGTGACTTGTTAATGGTCATAGCAAATGCCGCCTTCAAAGGGAACTGCCGCCGTCTTAGCTTAAACGGCAGTCCTGTTTCGGATGGACATAAGTCAATCCGAGGTATCATCACCTTCTCTCCTTCAGCAGAGCCAGTCAAAACTTCTGCTTGTATCACATTCATTTTCAGTGCTGTCACTACTAATCGAGTGCCATTGCACAGTCCTCTATTAACATTCAGATTTCTCAATAGCATTATAATGCTTCCAACTTTCAATCTTAATCTGTGCCTTGGCATTCCGGAAGGAGTCAAGAGTTTGAGCCCTCAACTCGTAAATTTAGCCTTTACTACCCCTCCCACGGGGGGAAGGGGGGATGATGGAAGTTAACTGACTTCACTATTATACTTTTTTTGTCAAATAATGTCAGTATACCAAATTTCAGGTCAATTGGATGAGCCCTTTCTGAGAAAATAGTTTTTTCCTCACACACAAACACACACACACACACACACACGCCGCTAGGCTTATATATATTAGATTCTTTCTAACACCACATCACAAGGGGGGACTACATATTTTTTAGATATTTAAAATACGTATGTTACTGGCCCAATCTTCTTAGGGGCAGGGTTATTTTCCAAGCCACCATCCAGGGAACTGAGGAACAGCACTGTAAATGCACTGTATTAAACTGCAATGTCAGTGCTCATCACACAGAAATCACATATTTGTAACAGAGTAAAATGGGTTTTCGCTGCAATGCAGTAGATCGCAGTTTAGTAAGATGACACAAATGCCTTTGATATATTTGGATAATAATAACAAAATATGTTATTAAAATGTGTAAGAATGTTAAAAAAAGCATATAAAGATATAAATTATAGTGCATATCTCCTAGTGAAACTGTAAGTTAAATATGTTATGCTGTTGCTGTGTAACAGGTTTATTAAAGTAAAAATTCATAACAATAAAGTTTGCACTCATAAAATGCTTATGCACAATTGTTACATACACTCATACTGCCATGGCACAACACCTTCCCTGAGTTTCCTCTACATTGTTTTCCTCATATGTATGTGAACCGCGTACACAGGAGGTTTTACATCTTATAAAGTTATGCAGAACACAACAGGCCATCACCACTTTGTCTATCTTGTCCAAACACAGATAATAGCTGAATGGAAAACTCTGAATCTGTTGCTGAGAATTCCAAACGCATTTTCAACAACAAGCCTCGCTCGCGACAGTCTATAATTAAATATCCGCCTTTCTGTAGACAGATTGCGTTGTAGGTAAGGTTTCAATACATTGCTGTGCAATGCAAATGCTTCGTCCTCCACAAACACAACATTTAGTCCATATTTTGTGTTACTTACGGCTGGAATATTAAGTTCATAGTTTTTTTAATATTGCATGAAAGGGAGCTTGCTCCAATGCACCGCCATCAGACACTTTACCATTTTTTTCAATGTTCGCAAATAAGAATTCATAATTCACATCTACTATGGCCATTAGAATGATGCTGAAAAATCGATTATAATTATAATAAAAATATCCACTGTTGAATGGAGGTATAATTCGGACATGTTTCCCATCAATTGCACCACTACTGTTTGAAAAATTCCAGTGCTTCTCAAATTCGTCCGCAATAATTTGCCATTGTTCTACCGTTGCAGGAAACTGAAACATAAAGATGAGTGAAAGAGTTTAATTACTTGGATTTAATATTGTACTCTTTTTTTCTCATTTTTTCAATACTCAGCCAGCCGTTCCGGCACAAGAACTCATGATGAAATTGATGACCAAGAAGAGACAACTTCAACTATTGTACAGGGAACCCAGGTGACAGTCAACAGCCAGGATGTACCTGAGGGTGTAATTCCACCACAAACGCAACAGAAAAGGGAAAATAAAAAGGCTCTGTGAGGTTGATGAAAGTGATGCGCTAACTACAAAGATGATGGATTGTGCAAACACTTTGTTGGCCAAAAAATCTGAACCACACACTTTTGACCTACTTGGACAAACGCTAGAATGCAAAATGAAAAGTGCTAGTAGACCGATAGAAGTGTAAATGGAGCGTTTGGTGTGTAACCTCTTGTGTAGGGCTACCAAGGAAGATTTTTACCTTGATACAATTATAAGGACAGCAAACCAAAGCCTTCGTACACATATCGGCATAGCCAGATGTAGCATGGTAATATGGATGCCAAAACCATTCCTGATCTCTACCCCTATACGCAGCTCCAACATGTAACACTTCAGTGTAAGGTCATCACAAATGGATAATAGCGAGGTGTTGCAATATGAACAACTATAAACTGTTTATTTGGCTGTTTTTATTGGTTTGTACTATATAAATTTAATACATATTGTAAATTTTAAGTATGTAAATAAAATTATACATTTATATCTAAAAAAGACTATTTATGTTTACCAACCTTCATATACCGTTCATGGAGAACTTCAAGTGATAGCATCACAGGACTCAGGTATTATCAAACCCAAAGCTTGCGGTGAAATTGTTGTGCTGTATTTCAGATCAGCCAGAGTCCTTCCTGTTGCCAGAAATCTTAGGGTAGCAACCAGTCTCTATTCAGCAGATATTGGTCTCCTTAAATGGGTGTCCTCCTTCTGGATGATGGGGTGACTAGTTGGAGCAGTTCCTGGAATGTGGGTTCATTCAGTCTCAGGAAATTCCTGAAGTCATCAGAGTTGATGTCCCGTATCTCCTGCACCAGAGACATATGAGAGAATGAGTCTCTACTCTGGAACCACTCTTTGGTCCAACAAGATCTATTCCTGCTCCTTCTTTCCCTTCGGGTCTGTACTTGCAGTCTTTTTACCACAGTGAGCAGAAAAAAAGCGTTTGCTTGTCGTTCTTCAAAAGTATCCGTAGTAGTAAAAATTATTTTTTTATGTGCGGTTGAAAACGAACGTACAATGTACAGATGCTAGCGAATGTATGAAGAAAACGTGTTGCCTTCGCTTTCTTATGAGGTTTGGGGTGGTTGCTATTGAACATGCTCTGCCCCTTATTTAAATTTCTTGGGGATATCGTTTCATAGTCGTTTAAGTGTGTACAAATTTCTAATCTTTGCTCATAACAATATGGCGGTAAAAAGTCACTTCCCGGATGGTCAGTCTTTCGTTAATCGTCTAAAATGTGACTAGTGTGTACGCATTAATTGTCCGAGTGATCGGATCTTCGGTCGAAGGGAAAGTCGTTGAAGATAAGGCATTGGTCGGAAAATGCTTCAGTGTGTACGTAACCTAAATGTGCACATTGGCAAAAGCATGTTGCATTAGAGGGAGAGGTAGATCTAAAATGTAGGGACAGATTTATATTTGGGATACGGCATGGAATAGATCAACTTTAATTTCAGTGTAAAAATAATTTCTATCAAGTATTTGTGTGCTACATGTCAAAATAATTTTCCTTGCGTGCAAAAAAATACGTCAATTTGTACCCCTTGCATTGTAACATGGTTTGTCCAGGTGCAGATTTGCTCCTTGTTTTTCTTTGCTCCTAATTCAAAATCAGGCACTAAGTGTAAGTTTAAAGATGATATATCTTATTTTTATAATCATTTTTTATATAATCAATGTATTTCTTTTTTTTGTTCCTATTGATTTCTGATGGGATGACCTAGCAATGGAAGAACACGGATCCTCACAGCATGAGAAGTATAATTTTCATGTAGAGACAGGAAGAGCAGTTGATGGAAAGGTTATTGTAGCTTCTGACAAATCTGTTAATTTAAATGAAACTATGTTTTTTCTCAGTAATCTATCAGAAAAGTTGAACCTGGTGAAGGCAATTTTCAGGATCATAATCAAAGTCTTCTCTGTGAGACATTTCATCAATTCTGCCCAAAATATTTTTTTTCTTGTGGTTTGAAAACTACGTTCTTGTATTTTGACTAGTGTTCATATTTTCTCTTATCAACGTTTGTCAGGAGTTTTTCCTCACTACAACAAATCCTCTTCCTTGTTATTATTTTTCACAATACCATCTAAAAGAAAAAGAGAGGGCTGTGAAACCCGATTTTTATTTTCCAACAGCAGAAACGACTTTTTTTTTGCTTTTTTTGAAATTCGGGAAATAACTTGTCATTCAAATCTTGTTATTGTAAATAACATTATATACTACTTTGCCCCACTGAAGCTATTAGTCTATCAGCAATAAATACACTATACTTTACCACAGTGTTAAATCATGCAAGGGCGGATATATCCAACCCTCTAAAAGGAAAAAGTGGATGTGCTGCCCATAGCAACCAATCAGATTGTAGCTATCATTTATTTAGTACATTCTAGAAAATGATAGCTAGATTCTAACTGGTTGCTTTGGGCAATACCTGTACTTCTTTCTAGAAGGGCCTGATTCATTAAGGAAAGGAAAGCAATAAAATGAGTAATTTTGAACCTTGGCAAAACCAGGTTGAATTGGATGGGGAGGTAAATTTAAAATGTGAGGACAGATTTATAATTGGCAGGAAGCATGACCTAGATCAACTTTTAATGTCAGTGTAAAAATAAAGCTATCAAGTATTTGCGCCCTGCATGAAAAAACAGCCAGTATTTTCCTTAAATGCAAAATAATAAAATCATTTGCACCCCTTGCATTGCAACATGGTTTTGCTAAGGTTCAAAGTTACTCATTTATTTTGCTTTATTTTTCTTAATGAATCAGGCCCGTAGAGATAAGCGGTTCTGATTCAGAGAAATCCAACAGATCCGAGATTTGTGCATCATCCGAGTATAAACAAAACACAACTCTATCCTTTGCTGCAATATCGGATCTGAAGACGAAGTAACATGTCATTTCCAGGAAAAAAATTGCCTAAACTCTTGTAAGATTTCTATCTTCTATTTATATAGCCATGACCCCTGTTCTCACCTAAAATAGCATATAGAGAGTGACTAGAACATTAGACAGGGAAAAATAGGCAATGTTACATAGAAAACAATAGTTGTGATTATTTTTAATGCAGTTTATTTTTGTAGTGATCAGTCAGCTAGAATAGTTTGCTGATCGATTGGGTGTCAGTCTGTGTCAGAGCGTTTAGATGTTTAGACAGAGTACTGACTACTTTGTATGTGTATGTATATATATATATATATATATATATATATATATATATATATATAGACATATTTCTGCACTAGTATTTCTATTTATTGGGACATCATTCTGAACTACTATCTCTTTTTAATTCTATTTATTTAGCTGTTGCTGTATGACTCTGAGCAGCACGTCCCAAAAACTTAGATTTATTTCATTTTAAATCCAAAGTTTTTCTAATGAAAGAAGCAATCTTGTGAGGGTCAGTTTTGGTGACATCTTTATGAAGCAGGTAAAAAGCAGCATCAAGGGCAGCCTGGACTAGGGGTCAGGGGGCATCTGATAGTGGTCTACATTGGGCAGGGGTCACTGGGCCACTTGTATTTTCTTCCTTTACAATGCTCCCAATAGGCTGCTGAGTAAAGTCTTGACCATCGTGATAAAATTTGCCAGCTCTCCCCTGATCATCATCCGCGAAAAAGCTAATTTTTATTTTTAGTATTTTCACTTTTGAAGTCAAATTAATTTGGTGAGTGGCTGTCTGAGTGACCTCTTTATTAATCGTGCAAAAAAATAGGTGTTGGGTTTGAGTTGGAGCAGCAGTGAAGCAGGACCCCTCAAAAAACAATAAATATCTTTTTTTTAAAAGCATTTTTTTTTCTCTTTTATACTCAAAGTAATTTTATTAGGGGCAGTCAGTGACATCTCTATTAAGTGGGCAAAATACAGAGTGTTGTGCTTGAGTGTGAGCAGCAGGGTGTTCTTTATTTTGATTCTGAGCAGCACAACTCTCCCCCCCCAAAACATAACATTTGTTTGTTAAGAAATAAGGAATAATTAGTAAACTGCCATGTATTTTTGCCGCTGCTCTGTCACAAATTGTAGCCAGTCAGCTTGCTGTAAACTTTAGACAAAATTGGTAAACATTTGGTCAGTTGTCAAGAGATCATTAAAAAATAGACTGTACAAGACTGTTAATTAATGTTAGTGCTATAAATAGAACTATCGGAGCAAAAGCAGCTCAAAATCACATAATTTTACCAATTTATCACAATTTTTAATTAAATCCAGATCCAGATCCAAAACCAAAACTTTTCAGGATTTTTGAGCAAAACCAGCAACAAAACCAAAACACGATTTTAGAACCAAAACCACATCCAAAACCAAAACGTGGGGGTCAGCACACACCTCTCAAGTCTATTCCTTACTGTGACTTTATATATAGATATCATTGGACTGCACACAGGTGATATCTCCTCAATTTGAATTCACAGACATTTCCTGCTATATATTTTTGAGTATACATTATAAAATTAACAACACTTATGATTTTCCATTCAAAAAATATTTGCGGTATAAGGGTATAAATCTCTAAGGGGACATATGAATTTATTGCCAAATAAAGGCCATTCTATGTATAAATAATAAATGGATTATTGAAAATCTATCTATCCATCTATCTATCTATCTATCTATCTATCTATCTGTCTATGCATCTATCTATGCATCTATCTATGCATCTATCTATCTATCTGTCTATGCATCTATCTTTCTATCTATATATCTGTTTATCTATTTCATATCTCTATATCTATCTATCTGTCTATCTATCTATCTATCTATCTATCTATCTATCTATCTATCTATCTATCTATCTACATGTAGCTAACTATAGTAAATGTACATTACAGTTACATTTATAGAGTAAAATTCACAATTTGCAATACTGTAAATGAATAAACAATCACCTTTTAACACAGTTATCCTGTAATTGTCTGTCCCCTAACTAAGACTAATTAATGAACTGCAAAACATGTATTGCATTTTAATTTGTGCAAATGCACCAAGGCAAATGTCTGCCAAGGTCTATCTGACTGCCCATTTCCTGCTCCTTGTAAACTTGGAAAAAAGAAAAATGTCTTATTTAGAGTCCAACTGACTTCTTTAGGATCCCCACCTTCATCAATTTAAATGGTCTAATATTCTCATAAAACTGCTTGGCTTGTTCTTACTTATGTCTTAATTTATCGATGAGAATGAGAAGATATCAGTATTGTCTTATTTACATGTCTCACTTTTGTTTGGTTTGGTGTTTTTATTCCGTTGATCAAAATGCATCTAATAAGAGTAAATTTCTGTTAAGGTACCCAATTAAAATGCGAGGATAGCTCAGAAATCCATGTTATTCTGCAGATGCATGAATGCAAATTTAGGTGCGTGACATCCTTGCAGCATTTGCTCTGTGCTTTTTCAGTAAATAACAACTAATTTTCACCACTTTACACTGCTTTATTTCTTATGTATTTAAAAGTTTAGCTCAAGTAACTTCGAAAAACGTGGCAAAAAAGTGAATAAACTCATCACATATAAAAAGGCAGTATAGCATACCATACATTTGTCCAAATAACTAATGCTGGACATTAAAATTAAAGGTTGCCCTGCAGTGCATGTAGGCTGGACAGGCAATCTGCTAGTAAAACATGTGTCAGGCCTTTAGGCAATAGGAAAGGGCCAATCGGCCTCAATGGAAAACCTGCCAGGAAGAATATGCCTGCTGCTTGGAACCAATTTGTTACACAGCTTGAATTGTACAACACGGAATTTAGAATGCCAGAGGACAGAATGTTGGAAAGCATTCAACATTCATCTATCTCAATCAAGAGAGAAGATATTATGTTAACTTTTTCCAAACTCTTACTAAACACAACAACAAAACATGCCATAACAGTCCTAAATATGCATTACAATGGGTACACCGAAATTACCTTTTGTATACCGAAATGTATATTTATGTGTATTTTTTGTTGTCACCATCAAACAAATTATATTTATTTTAAAGAAAATAAACCTCATTTCTAACAAGATTGTTGTTTACTCTTTTGTAGAAGTATACATAAAAACATTTAGGCATACATTATTTAGCAAAATGTGACTTTGCTAGTTACATATTTTAATTTATTAACTTGGGTGGCAAGAGTCATACTGCTTATTGATCGTGGTAAACTGAGACATTGTAGAAGACATCAATTTCCACAGGCCTCTGTAAAGTGAGATCAGGATTTTTTTATTAGCAGTTACAGTACGTAACCACACTAACACGGATTTACCATGTAAGTTACAGGACACTTTCTCATCCTTTGTGGAATGACACATATACATATATATAATTCGAAGCAATGACAAAAGGAAACACTTTAACATAGAGATGTTCATTACAAAATACGATTTAGTGCACTTTCCTTTCATCTTGGGAATTACACAGGTTGTATATATTTGCAGTTCAGCTTATCTCAAAGACCTTGAATATAATACGCCTATTCTCTATTTTAACCATAAAATTACATGCCTGAGCAACTACATAATTTCTTACTGAAACAAGTTACCATCACACATGTGGAAATTCCTTTAATGCATGAAGTTCTACTTCCACATTCCAGTCTTTTGAGCCTTTTTTGACTCAGCCTCATCATTAATATTAAAACTAATTAGGCCTTCAACAAATGTGTCACTTTACATTTCCTTATCCTTGTTAATTAAAGTACATCATCTAAACTTACTTTCGTTGCAATTAAGTGGTACATATTGGATAAACATGACAAGCAAATACAGAGGAAAGTAAAAAAATAAATATGAAGATACCATTAAATATGTGTGTCCCTAGCAATCCTACCCATTAAACTAAGTTCATTATTCAACCTGAGGCTACTTTTCTACTTCTGTTCTAATGTGTTCAGTATGATTAAATGGCTTATGCAAATGATCAAGAATGAAGACACAATATTCCTTTCCAATTAGGACTCACACTCCCACTCTAATGGGCAGCATAAAGTCTAATTTCAGTTTGTTCTACAGGGTCACAGTTCCAATGGCAAACATTTCTACCGTATTTTTTGTAATTTGCTCACTGTTTCACTGGATAATAATACAGCTTATTTGATAGTCCACTAGACTCTATACAAGGAATATAAGATAGCAAAATATCTATCAGTTTCAGAAATTTCTCTCACATCATTAGAGAATTAACATGCCTTATTGCAGGAAATATTTATCCTAAATAGCAGCTACCTGGCCAGTCCATTGGAAATCATAGGAAAGCTTTTCTTTCACAAATAAAATAGCATCCTCAGAAATTGCTTACTTCTTTCACTAAATTATGGCCTCCTATATAAAGAGTCATATTATAAAATGTAGCAAAAGATTTGGCCCCACATAGTCATTACAATGCCTGTTTCCCATTGGGCACATTCCATTCTTCATTAAGCAAATTAAGCTAGAAACAGGCTTTGCTATTTAAAGTTACACAGTTTATCATCATCATTATTTATTTATATAGCACCACTAATTCTGCAGCGCTGTATAGAGAACTCACTCACATCAGTCCCTGCCCTATTGTATGCAGCCTAAATTCCCTAGCACACACACACACACACACACACACACACAATGATCAATTTGATAGGAGAAAATTAACCTACTAGTATGTTTTTGGAGTGTGAGAGCAAACCGGAGCACCTGAAGTAAACTCAAGCAAACATACAAACTTCACACAGATAAGTTAAGGCCATGATCGGTAATCAAACTCAGTACCTCAGTACTGTGAGGTAGAAGTGCGAACCACTAAGCCTCCAAGCTGCCCCTGTTTTGCTTACATTTTTGGCTCTAGTCCATGTTCACTTTTCCAGCTTATGGCTGGGAATCCTTTCCCTTCCACACATATGCTGTGGGGAGATTTTGTAACTATAAAATGATTATGTAATTATAGCTTTATGTATAGACTATACATTCCAAAAAGTGCAAAAATACATGTATCTTCTGGGAATGCTGCAGTTGGACTAGAGCACCAAAGGGCTACTAATCACATTTGTGTCAGTAAGGGAAGAGATGGACACTGTCATTTACCGGTCCAGCAAGAGAAAATACATCCCTCACAAGACTACTGTGCAAAGGGGGTGGAGCCTAACATTTCTGTTGGGGGAGGACTGAACAACACCTCTGCGGAGGGAAAGAGAGATGGAAGAGCATCCTGAGAGAGACTGAGCTGTGTGATAAGTTCAAAGAAGGTGACCCTAAGCAGAAGGGCACTGGATTGGTGGTCTGGGCAGAGAGAACAGACAGTCTGCAGAAAGAGGTTTGAACACAACTCTGAAGAAGGACATTTTGCAAGACAGCCAATTTGGAGGGAACCAAGGTCATATCCTGGGACACACACTGCTGCAGTTAAGTAACTGTGGTTAATTTACCTATCTGTTATTATTCAAGTGGGGTTTGGACTATATCTGGCCATAAGGGCTGAAGAGTCACGGCTAGATGAGTGGGTAGGTAAAGGTGCACTAAGTGTTAGTTTAATCAGCATTTGAGTTTATACCACAAGGTGATCCCTCTGGTGTTGAATTAAGGTTGTGGAACTTTAAGTCCCAGGATACAAAAAGCAAGGATACAGTTGTTGCTATAGGAAGGTTTGCATTTGTGACTGTTGTACCATACTGTAAGTGATTGAAAGACTCCTAAAAGCTGCAAACTGGACACATTTTGCTTCCAGGCCATGCTGCCTTCCATACAGAAGGACCCCAACTTGTAGCCCACTGCTCCTTCTGTGTGGTGTGTTTGAGTGCTGCCAGTGCATGTGTTTGGCAGTATATGGCAGTGATGTTCACTGACCCCCGTGTTCTGGTTTTGGTTTTGGATCTGGATTAACTTTGTGCTTTGGTTTTGGTTTTCGCTTTGGCAAAACCGCCCTTGCGTGTTTTAGTTTTGGTTTTGGATCCCTATTTTTCCTAAAACCCCCTTTTTTTTTTGCTAAAATCACATAATTTTGCTTCCCCCACCCCCCTACATTATTATTAACTTCCATAACACTAATTTCAAGGCATTTGCAGTAAATTTTGACCACTTCACAGGTCACAATATTATTTTCACTTTGAAACAAAGACTGCAGGGACCCGGCTGGATGCTAACCGACAGAACAATGACACAAACACATGACAGTTCATAGCACATCTAGGAAACATTGCCACACAGCAGTGGCAGGAAAGAAAAGTGGTGGAAAATGGAATTGTCCTTGGGCCCTCCCACCCACCCTTATGTAAGATATTGAAAAAGATATGTACAGTTTAACAAAGCAAGCACTCCAGCGACAAGCAGCGCCACTTTGTGGCTGAAGTGCTTGGTTTGTTTGGGGCCCCACAAAACAAACTAACAATGGGCTTAAGGCACCTAAGCAAACAGTGTTGTTGATGAACTCTACAGTGGCAAGTCATGCACCAGTGGAAGCAGTTCTTTCCAGTGATAAGAAGAAGGCTATTGTCATGCCTGGGCATAAGACCAAAAAATCCACCTCTTATGTGTGAAATTATTTTTACACAAATCCTGACAACAGTTGTCTAACCATTTGTAGCATTGTAAAGCCACAGTCAGCAGAGATAGGGACCTTAACCATCTAGGAACCTCATCCATGTTATGCCATTTGAAGAGAGTTCATGGAAAGCTTTTGTGAAAATCAGAAACTTATGCTAAAAATTAACAAGAAGCAGTCCAGCATCAGCTACCTCCCTTCTCTCAGCTAGATCCCAGTACCTGCAATCTACACCCCCAACATCTTCATCATCAATATCCTCACAAGTGATTGGAGTTAGTCCTGCATCCACGTTTCTAAGGCAAGATGACTCCTCCCCTATCCATTATTCTCCTCAGAAGAATCCTTGAGCGTTAGGTCCACTCCTGCTGCTTCTGCTGCTGTGGGTGGATCTTCAACCCAGAAGCACACCAAGAAAAAGACTACTAGTAATTTACAACAGTTGACTGTTAAACAATCCTTTGCAAGAGGAAGCAAGTATGAAAGCTGTCACCCAGTCTCAAAGCGGATCATAAACGCCATGGCGACTATGCTAGTATTAGATCTGCGTCCTATGTAAACTATAAAAGCAGCTGCTTATAGACAGTTATTTGAGGTCTTCTGTTCTCGTTACCAAAATCCATCACAGCACCATTTTACTAGAAAAGCTATTCCTCAGCTCTACCAGAAGGTTCGTAGAAATGTAATTATTGGGCTACAAAATGCCATTGTACCCACTGTACACTTAACCACATATATGTGGACAAGTGGAACTGGGCAAACGAAAGATTAAATGATTGTGACAGCCCACTGGGTTGGTGATTCACTTCACAAGCAGGGACAACAGCAGCAGCATGTACCCAAGAACGTCACATTTTTCAGAGGCAGGCTACTCTGTGTATCATCTGCATCACTAAGAGGCACATTATTATATCACATTTCCTGTTTTGCTCACACAATCAACTTGGTTTCACAGTACTTTTTAAAAAACGACAATGACATGCAGGAGATGCTGTCTGTGTCCCGAAATATTTAGGGTCATTTTTGGCATTCTGCAACAGCGTGTAGTAGAATGCAGCAGCTGCAAGAAGAATAGAATTTAGGGGGAATGTACTTTAGTACAGCACAGTGGAGAATGCTTTCCATGTTGTGCAAGGTGCTGAAACCACTCAAAGTAGTCACCTGTGAAGAGAGTGCTGACACTGTTAGGTTGATTCAAGTGATTCCCCTAATTAGACTTTTTGAAAAGCAGCAAGAGAAATTGAAGGAGGAAATAAAACAAAGCAATTCCGTTGGACTTGTAGATAGAGTACTTTATTCGCTACACCAGGATCCAAGAGTTATCAACATCTTGAAATCGGATCATTACATTTTGGCAACTGTGCTTGATCCTAGGTTTAAGAGCTATGTCTTCTCTTGCTTTCCATCTGACCCAGATCTCAAGAGATGCAATGAGCTCCTGGTCAGCAAGCTGACACCTCAAGTGGTACATGACAAAATGATGTCTCCTCCTTCAGTTTCTCTGGAAATTACTGCTAGGAACAAACTTAGCTTTCCCAAGACACCCAGTGGTGATGCAGATGAGTCTGCACAACATTTTGACATTTGGGCTGCTCTAAAAGAATTGCACAAAAATCGTGACAGTACTTCCATTTAAATGAACTACAAATCCAATGAGGAAGGCCATTACCGGCAATTACATCAAAGTACACAGACTTCTGTGATGGTGGATTCCAGCTGGGGATGAATTAGCATTGTTTGAGGATGACGTACACACTGATGAGGGTGAATATAATGACAGTGTAGATTGCAGGTGCTGAGATCTAAAGAGTAAAGGGTGTTAGCTGATGCTGGTATTCTTGGTGTTATTTTTGATAGAATGGCATGTTGGCAATTTTATGTTTTTCTACAGTAAACTTTCACCTTTATTAGAGAGGAGTTTTTTTTTATTTAAAAAGGTACAAGCTTTCTTTTACATTTTGGTTTCCCTGACTTAAATCCGCTATGTATTTGAACATAGGCTTTAGCACATGAGATAGAGGGATTAGTAGCATCATGACTGAGACTGGAGAGTGACAAGAACAATGTGACTGAAGACTGGAGAGTGACAAGGACACTGCCACCCCTCCCGTTTCTGTATGAGCTATGGCACAGTACAATGTAACTGCAGATTTAGACCAAGACTGCCAGCCCTATTATTTCTTTTTCATCAATGACAATTAGCAATGGAGCAATGGAGTTCTCCTGAATGTCACTGGAGATTCTAAAGAACACTGCTACCCCTACTCTTTCTTTTCTACCTATGACGCTGCCCAACTGCACAAGAGACTGCCAAGAACTGTGCTACCCCTTCTGTGGCCCTCTATAAAATGGCGCTGCATAGCCGTGGAGGGCGGTACTTATAGAATCCAAAACTTGCGAGATCCAACAACGTAACAATGATGTTTTACCTTGTTTTCAATTCCGAGGGCACGCGAAAGTACCGAGCCGGCTCGGATCTGCTAAGTTCGGGTGTGTTCGGTTCTCGTGGAACTGAGCCTGAGCATCTCTAGTAAAAATATAAGTAAACATATATGCATTCACCCCTTGAGATAATTCCCAGTATCAGAAGCCAGTAAGGATAATATATGATATAGTGGTCCAGTGTATAAGGTTATGACAATTAATGTTTATGCCTTATATTGTTGATATTATTGATTTATTGGGAGTTATTGTGTTAACCTACTGTTCATAGTAAGAGTTGGTGCTCTACTTTCATCCACATTGTATTGTATTGTATTGTATTGTTCACACTTTTATTTAAAATTTTGCCAAAGTATATTTTTTTATGTAATCATAAAATCTGCATTTAGTAGTTTCAGTTGAATAAATGTGCCGGATTGGCTTCTGCAGCCAAAGTGTGTCATAGTGTGTTAGTACTGGGCAGGTACGGGTTCCCCGAATCTCCCCCTGGTGTATTTTAAGAACACCCCCCAGAAGAAGAAATCGGTGATTTGGGTGAAGGCACTGAAAACCAAGTACAGAGGTGAGAAACAACTGCATCATACAATGTATATACACCCTTACAATGCAAAAAGCCGAATGGGGTGTTACATACAAATACAGAGCAAAATGCCATTTTACAGAATGACGAAGCAAAGGCGAATCTTGGACTTTGTTAGCTGGAACTTTGCAAACAAATGTACTTTCCATTTCTCTATTTCCTACAATAGCTCTATTTAACATTGTGGTTCTCTGCAAAACAACTCTTTGAGCTGCATAGGAGCTAGTCATTTTATATATTCCGCACAGGAGCAAAACAATTAATAAAAATGAATGCAAATCGTATTATCAATTGGAGGATAGCAGAAATATTTGACAACTCATTTAAATGGATTTAATTATTTGCATGGTTTATTGTAATCTGATATAAAGAAAGAAATACTCCATAAAATGTTATCCTCCTGGCAAAGTTTTTCTTTTAGTAAACGAAATGAAGTTTATCCCAATTTCATACTTATTTAGCTTTACAATGCTGAAAGTGTAATTAACGCCTCTGCTCATGGTACGATGCACTCAACTGTCATTGGTAGAACCTCAGGAAGATATTTTTAATTAAGCAGCAAATTAAGCCTACAATAACCTTTGTCTGAAAGGTGGGGATGGAAGCGTTGGTTGCTTCTGTAATGCGTAATCATTCTTGATGTCTGAAGCTACAGGTTAACAATTATGCCACATACTTACTGAGATAAAATAGGTGACTGAACTAACAATTATCAAATTAGATTGTAAAATGACAGTTGTAGACAGGAATATTAAATATCTAAAGCAAATCAGTGATATACTTTATTTAGGCAATACCTTAATAGGGAATTATTTACCAGAAAACATATTTTTTTACTACATTTTACTAAAAAATATCAAATTAAATACATGGGGGGCAATTCAATTGCCAGCGATGTGGTGCATGGACATTGCGCCATGTACATCGCCGGCAAGTACGGTAAAAATCTCCTTCCTTAGAGGTGAAAGTGTAACGCATGCGGTGGAACAGGACAGACTCACACAGAAGAACTTACTTTGTAAACAATGGTCACCTCCTGTCCGCTTCCGATGCCCCAGCCGCTGTCCGATCCCAGGCAGACCAGCAACCGCAACCCTTGTTACCTCCAACCACGTCCCTCTAGGAAAGAGACAGAGATTACGGCTGTGCTACCAGGAAAGGGCTGTCCGAGATCACGGCAATGAGCACAGACACTCTTCGTCAAGCTCACTTGCCGCCTCCTCGCTTTGCTCTTGCCAAGGCACGGGGGACTACAGGCACTTGAAACCAGGAACAGTCCCGCCTCAAGTACCTCGCACACCTCCCGGTGAGGGCCTAACCGAAAGGGAGAATCGAGCGTGATACTCACCGGGACACTCCCGCTTCCGGTCCTGCTCTCCTGCACCTCTCTGACACCTGCGGGTGACAAGGAACACACAGCCTCCCTCTGCACTATCAGTGAGACTATGGTGTACACCCACAACACTAAACTTACTACCACAGCGACCCGACCCTAACAACTTTCTAATGGTCAGCAACGCAACTAGGTTAAACAATTAAACACTAACTAGGTGTGATGCACTAACGGGAACTACTCACTAGCCACTACGGGGAACACCAGCCGGTGTTCACAGACTACTCCGGGGGGCGGTTTCTAACCCCCTCACCCAGGTCATACCAAGGAGACTGTCTCCTTACTATGGGGTCACCCACGGACCCTAAGGACCGGCTGCACCAGGCCCGACTGAGGCTCACTGGAACAGCACACTAACCCCGGAGTCAACTGCCGCACGGAACAGCATATCGAAACTGAACCACCCGACTGCCTTCACCCGGATATCGAACACGCGCCCTGACACCCGGAACCGCCATAGAACCTGCACGGAGCAGGACAACACAGGAAACAAGAGCCTACCTTTAATGGGGGCCTGACTTCTTGCACCTGGAACAAAAGGGTAGCACGCCAAAAATACAATACTAAAGCAATACTCGCTGCACAGACAGAATAAATACAGTATTACAGTACTTTGCACGCTACTCACCAGAGCACACAGCTGCTAGCCAACCAGCCGGTTGCTACAGCACCAACAGGAGCCTCTGCTCTACTGTAGCTCCTAACTTTAGTGGGCTCACCTCACACAGGACCACGCCTACACTCACAAGGCTCTCACGCCTCTGACACACCAGGGCCTTCTGCCCTACACACCATGGGCCTCTCTGCCCAGCTGCCTTCAGAGCCTTGCGCTCTGGCTTTGGGCCGTAGCCCCCTGACTAGGGCCTTGCACCCTCCTACTCAGGCCTCCAGGCCTCTAACTAGGGCCTTGTGCCCTGCCACTCAAGGGGACACTACCCCCTGCCTAACTATGGGCTTATAGCCCTCTGCCTAGGCCCTATGGCCTCTCCTAACTATGGCAACTGGGCCAATATCTCACTATAAGGGGCTTGTGCCCTTTTACACCTGGGGCTCTCAGCCCCTTACCTAACTAACTTGGGCTTTGTGCCCATACAACACTATTGGGCTATTTGCCCACTACCTAACAGGGGCCTATTGCCCTGTTCCCTGGGCCTTGTGCCCCTAATGCATGCCCCCGGGCCTTGTGCCCGACCGTGGCCATGGGCCTAGTGCCCGACCTAACGTTGAGTGTACTTACCTGCTCTGTGCAGGATACTCAACTTGCCACGTCGTCTTCTGCCTTCTTTTCCGGGTCTTCCAGACCCTTTAGCCGGCGGCGCCTTTTCTCCTGTTCGGCGTGGACTCTGCTGCTGCTCCAAGGGCGGGGGTGCTCTTAGCCCTTACAAGGGCTCCCCGCCAACATCTACGTGATGACTGATTACAAGTGGCAGGGTCGCTCCTAGCCCTTACAAGGGCTCCCTGCCACTTAAGGCGCTATGCTGATAGAAGTTCTCTTCATATCTTGATCCGCCGCTCCGGACGTCCCACGACGTCCTTCTCTCTCCTCCGCCGGACTTCTTCTGGCAAGATTGCGCCGGCCGACGGTTTATATACTCCCCGGTGCGGTGTCATCACTAGGCACCGCCGCGAGCACTGATTGGCTCGCCAAGGCGCCAATCTTTCAAGCGGCTGGGCGCGAGCCGCGATTGGCTCGCATATCCGGCTGCTGATTGGCCATCGGGGAAAGATGAGCCGTGATTGGCTCATCCTTCCTCCGCCAACAGGACCTGCAAGATAAAAGCCATACTCACCATCACTGGATCGCTGGACCGCTGGACCGGTAAGTAACCTTTCTCTTCTTTCTTCACCCGCTTGATGGGCACAGGAACCGGGAACATCTTCAGCCCCTCCAGGGGCGCAACATTAGCGGGCATCTTCGCCCTCTTCCCGGGCATCAGCTCCAGGGCTCCCGGGACCATCTTTACACAAGCAAAAATGAGCAAAGATTTTACTCTCCGCCATGAAGTGTCTCTGGAACGTCCGTGAGAAACTTTGCTGCTAATTGAATTCTCCCCTCAGACATCAACTGGAAAGAATAGAAAAATGAGCAAAAACAACAAAAATACCAATAGCCTAAATCATACTTCAATCCTAGGCTATAGCCCAAAACCGAAAGCATAAAGGACGCTTAAGATGCACCCGTGTGTCTGAACCTTTAACAATGTTACTTGGAAAAAAGAGTTGGGAATAAATATATTATTTTCCCAGAACTGATTGACCCTGTGGAAGGATGAGGATCTGATACATGTCAGAAACGGATTTGCCTGAAGGTAGTCCTCAAATATTTGTGCAAAAACTGTAATAAACATGCAGACAATTTGTTTTTATATGTGATTGGTTGCTATGGTTTAATAAATGCAATGTCAGTAAATAATTTACAGGTTCTCAAGTAGAGTTGGACACAAGTTATGCAAAAAGTGCAGATGTAAAGTGTGTCCGAAAGAAACGAAAGGACTTGTGCACGCTAAGTTGGATGTATCTTCAGATGTGTCTGGGGCTGCTAGGTTGACATCCGGCATATATTAAATGTGCTTGCATCCATCTCTGCTTATGTGACCTGCACAGGATACGGCTGTGTGATGATTCAGCAGGACATATGATTCAGCGTATATTCTGTGTTTCTCAATGACGATAGTTCAGAGTTGAAGCATTTTTTATTCGTGTATATTTAATGTTTCCAATATTAAATGAGAGGTTCGGATTATGTGAAAGTTGACAAATTCCGATGAATTCTCAAAACGAGGCGAAACTTAATTTCCAGGAATTTTTTATGACAAAATTCTCAAAAATTTGGGATCACCAACTTTTGTATATATAGTGCTCCATTGTTTTCTCAAGTGTCAGTTTAGAACAGACAGTGTTTAAGGAGGAGGTTATCTGCGGTGTGTTGCTCTGCTCAGAAAATAGCGTTCAGGGTGAACCAGGGACATAGGAAAGCAATAGAATCCTTTCATTATTGTAAAGCAGTTCTGTAGAGAACAGTCAGCTACAAAAGTTTGCTGATCATTTGCTTTTAATTTCAATTTTAAATACACTTTACATAGACTAATGGGTCCTAGTTGTTGTTAATGCATTGCATTGCATATATCTAATAGTAATAGACAGTATGTACAGACTGAGTTAGTTAGATAACATTCTGAACTAACGAATATATTTATTTCTTTGAGAAAGACTGTGTGCTTTTGTTGTCTGACTATTAGCAACAGAATCCAAAAAACAAACAGACTTCTTTGTTTTAAAATGTAATTTGAAATATTTTGAAAAAAACTGGATATTTGCGTATGAGATTCAGCAGCAGTTGCACACCCCAAAAAATAAAGGCTATATATTATTATATTCTAATCTTTTTTTATTTTTCAATACTTGTCCATTTTGGAAGGGTCATTCATTGAAATCTATATGTATAAAAGGGTGTTTGTGTGTCAATGTATTTTCTGGGCAATTTCGACATCCAATGATCGCATGTAGAACATTGCAGCAGCTGTAAAAAAAATGTCATCTGCCATGCCACCAACTGAAGCAAGCCCACTAGATAAATTAAACAACAAAGAAAGTTAGTGTAAGGCGCAAGAGCTAAAAATGTTGAAACATTACCTAGTAGTGTTGTTCACAGTTATATATATATATAGTTATATATTATAGGATGAGTGGTCAACCCCTATAGATTGTAAGCTTTCAAGCAGGGTTCTCTTACCTCTCTGTCTGTATGTATTACCCAGTATTGTCTTATTAATGTATGTTCCCAATTGTAAAGCGCTACGGAATTTGCTGGCGCTATATAAATAAATGTTGATGATGATGATGATGATGGTCAAGTCTGTGTGTATCACATTCTTCTTTGCTTTTGCAGCAGCACTCCTCAAGGTGACTAAAGAGGAACTCAGTGATGTATATTTATATCACATTCTTTTACTTGTTACTTTGTGTCAGAGGTTACTCAATGATTACATCTGTGTTTAGCATTACTATTATTACTATTCCATCATCTATTTATATAGCATCATTCATATTACACAGCGCTGCACAGAGAATCACTGCCCAGTTGGAGCTTACATTCTAAATCCCCCTCTCCCTCTGCCACACACACACCTACACTCGAAGGTCCATTCTGTCAGAAGCCTATGAACTAGGGATGTGCACCGGCGACATTTGGTGTCTCGTGTTTTGTGTTTTGGATTCGGATTTTCGTGATGTTTTGGGTTCGGATTTGTTTCGCAAAACACCTGCTGAAAGGTTTTGGATTCGGATTTTTTTTGAAAAAAGCATAAAAAGTTCAAAAATCAAGTTTTTGGGCTTATTTTCACTCCTACGCTATTATTAACCTCAATAACATTCAATAACAAGCATTTCCACTAATTTACAGTGTATTCTGAACACCTGACAATATAGTTATTAGTCCAAAACGTTGCAACGAGGTATCTTTCTGGACTGCGTGGTGGAGTGGTCCCCACAATATAATTTAAAAACCCTGAACTTGTATGATTCGCACCAATAAATGTATCTGGACTGCATAGAGGAGTGGTCACCACAATATAATAAGAAAGCCATCAACTGGTATGAATCGCACCGAATAATGTACCTGGACTGCGTAGAGGAGTGGTCACCACAATATAAATTAAAAACCCTGAACTTGTATGAATCGCACCAATAAATGTATCTGGACTGCGTAGAGGAGTGGTCACCACAATATAATTTAAAAACACTGAACTTGTATAATTCGCACCAATAAATGTATCTGGACTGCATAGAGGAGTGGTCACCACAATATAATAAGAAAACCATCAACTGGTATGAATCGCACCGAATAATGTACCTGGACTGCGTAGAGGAGTGGTCACCACAATATAATTTAAAAACCCTGAACTTGTATGAATCGCACCAATAAATTTTTCTGGACTGCGTAGAGGAGTGGTCACCACAATATAATTTAAAAACCCTGATCTTGTATGATTCGCACCAATAAATGTATCTGGACTGCGTAGAGGAGTGGTCACCACAATATAATAAGAAAACCATCAACTGGTATAAATCGCACCGAATAATGTACCTGGACTGTGTAGAGGAGTGGTCAACACAATATAATTTAAAAACCCTGAACTTGTATGATTCGCACCAATAAATGTATCTGGACTGCGTAGAGGAGTGCTCACCACAATATAATAACAAAACCATCAACTGGTATGAATCGCACCGAATAATGTACCTGGACTGCGTAGAGGAGTGGTCACCACAATATAATTTAAAACCCTGAACTTGTATGATTCGCACCAATAAATGTATCTGGACTGCGTTAGGGAGTGGTCACCACAATATAATTTAAAAACCCTGAACTTGTATGATTCGCACCAATAAATGTATCTGGACTGCGTAGAGGAGTGGTCACCACAATATAATAAGAAAACCATCAACTGGTATGAATCGCACCGAATAATGTACCTGGACTGCGTAGAGGAGTGTTTACCACAATATAAATTAAAAACCCTGAACTTGAATGAATCGCACCAATAAATGTATCTGGACTGCGTAGAGGAGTGGTCACCACAATATAATTTAAAAACTCTGAACTTGTATGATTCGCACCAATAAATGTATCTGGACTGCGTAGAGGAGTGGTCACCACAATATAATAAGAAAACCATTAACTGGTATGAATCGCACCGAATATTGTACCTGGACTGCATAGAGGAGTGGTCACCACAATATAATAAGAAAACCATCAAATGGTATGAATCGCACTGAATAATGTACATGGACTGCGTAGAGGAGTGGTCACCACAATATAAATTAAAAACCCTGAACTTGTATGAATCACACCAATAAATGTATCTGGACTGCGTAGAGGAGTGGTCACCACAATATAATAAGAAAAACATCAACTGGTATGAATCGCACCGAATATTGTACCTGGACTGCGTAGAGGAGTGGTCAACACAATATAATTTAAAAACCCTGAACTTGTATGATTCGCACCAATAAATGTATCTGGACTGCATAGAGGAGTGGTCACCACAATATAATACCAAAACCATCAACTGGTATGAATCGCACCGAATAATGTACCTGGAGTGCATAGAGGAGTGGTCACCACAATATAATTTAAAAACCCTGATCTTGTATGATTCGCACCAATAAATGTATCTGGACTGCGTAGAGGAGTGGTCACCACAATATAATAAGAAAACCATCAACTGGTATGAATCGCACCGAATAATGTACCTGGACTGTGTAGAGGAGTGGTCAACACAATATAATTTAAAAACCCTGAACTTGTATGATTCGCACCAATAAATGAATCTGGAATGCGTAGAGGAGTGCTCACCACAATATAATAACAAAACCATCACCTGGTATGAATCGCACCGAATAATGTACCTGGACTGCGTAGAGGAGTGGTCACCACAATATAATTTAAAAACCCTGAACTTGTATGATTCGCACCAATAAATGTATCTGGACTGCGTTAGGGAGTGGTCACCACAATATAATTTAAAAACCCTGAACTTGTATGATTCGCACCAATAAATGTATCTGGACTGCGTAGAGGAGTGGTCACCACAATATAATAAGAAAACCATCAACTGGTATGAATCGCACCGAATAATGTACCTGGACTGCGTAGAGGAGTGGTCACCACAATATAAATTAAAAACCCTGAACTTGAATGAATCGCACCAATAAATGTATCTGGACTGCGTAGAGGAGTGGTCACCACAATATAATTTAAAAACTCTGAACTTGTATGATTCGCACCAATAAATGTATCTGGACTGCGTAGAGGAGTGGTCACCACAATATAATAAGAAAACCATTAACTGGTATGAATCGCACCGAATATTGTACCTGGACTGCATAGAGGAGTGGTCACCACAATATAATAAGAAAACCATCAACTGGTATGAATCGCACTGAATAATGTACATGGACTGCTTAGAGGAGTGGTCACCACAATATAAATTAAAAACCCTGAACTTGTATGAATCACACCAATAAATGTATCTGGACTGCGTAGAGGAGTGGTCACCACAATATAATTTAAAAACCCTGATCTTGTATGATTCGCACCAATAAATGTATCTGGACTGCGTAGAGGAGTGGTCACCACAATATAATAAGAAAAACATCAACTGGTATGAATCGCACCAAATATTGTACCTGGACTGCGTAGAGGAGTGGTCACCACAATATAATTTAAAAACCCTAAACTTGTATGAATCCCACCAATAAATGTATCTGGACTGCGTAGAGGAGTGGTCCCCACAATATAATTTAAAAACCCTGATCTTGTATGATTCGCACCAATAAATGTATCTGGACTGCGTAGAGGAGTGGTCACCACAATATAATAAGAAAACCATCAACTGGTATGAATCGCACCGAATAATGTACCTGGACTGCGTAGAGGAGTGGTCAACACAATATAATTTAAAAACCCTGAACTTGTATGATTCGCACCAATAAATGTATCTAGACTGAGTAGAGGAGTGGTCACCACAATATAATAACAAAATCATCAACTGGTATGAATCGCACCAATAAATGTTTCTGGACTGCGTAGAGGAGTGGTCACCACAATATAATTTAAAAACCCTGATCTTGTATGATTCGCACCAATAAATGTATCTGGACTGCGTAGAGGAGTGGTCACCACAATATAATAAGAAAACCATCAACTGGTATGAATCGCACCGAATAATGTACCTGGACTGCGTAGAGGAGTGGTCACCACAATATAATTTAAAAACCCTGAACTTGTATGATTCGCACCAATAAATGTATCTGGACTGCGTTAGGGAGTGGTCACCACAATATAATTTAAAAACCCTGAACTTGTATGATTCGCACCAATAAATGTATCTGGACTGCGTAGAGGAGTGGTCACCACAATATAATAAGAAAACCATCAACTGGTATGAATCGCACCGAACAATGTACCTGGACTGTGTAGAGGAGTGGTCAACACAATATAAATTAAAAACCCTAAACTTGTATGATTCGCACAAATAAATGTATCTGGACTGCGTAGAGGAGTGCTCACCACAATATAATAACAAAACCATCAACTGGTATGAATCGCACCGAATAATGTACCTGGACTGCGTAGAGGAGTGGTCACCACAATATAATTTAAAAACCCTGAACTTGTATGATTCGCACCAATAAATTTATCTGGACTGCGTTAGGGAGTGGTCACCACAATATAAATTAAAAACCCTGAACTTGTATGAATCACACCAATAAATGTATCTGGACTGCGTAGAGGAGTGGTCACCACAATATAATAAGAAAAACATCAACTGGTATGAATCGCACCGAATATTGTACCTGGACTGCGTAGAGGAGTGGTCAACACAATATAATTTAAAAACCCTGAACTTGTATGATTTGCACCAATAAATGTATCTGGACTGCATAGAGGAGTGGTCACCACAATATAATACCAAAACCATCAACTGGTATGAATCGCACCGAATAATGTACCTGGAGTGCGTAGAGGAGTGGTCACCACAATATAATTTAAAAACCCTGAACTTGTATGAATCACACCAATAAATGTATCTGGACTGCGTAGAGGAGTGGTCCCCACAATATAATTTAAAAACCCTGATCTTGTATGATTCACACCAATAAATGTATCTGGACTGCGTAGAGGAGTGGTCACCACAATATAATAAGAAAACCATCAACTGGTATGAATCGCACCGAATAATGTACCTGGACTGTGTAGAGGAGTGGTCAACACAATATAATTTAAAAACCCTGAACTTGTATGATTCGCACCAATAAATGAATCTGGACTGCGTAGAGGAGTGCTCACCACAATATAATAACAAAACCATCACCTGGTATGAATCGCACCGAATAATGTACCTGGACTGCGTAGAGGAGTGGTCACCACAATATAATTTAAAAACCCTGAACTTGTATGATTCGCACCAATAAATGTATCTGGACTGCGTTAGGGAGTGGTCACCACAATATAATTTAAAAACCCTGAACTTGTATGATTCGCACCAATAAATGTATCTGGACTGCGTAGAGGAGTGGTCACCACAATATAATAAGAAAACCATCAACTGGTATGAATCGCACCGAATAATGTACCTGGACTGCGTAGAGGAGTGGTCACCACAATATAAATTAAAAACCCTGAACTTGAATGATTCGCACCAATAAATGAATCTGGACTGCGTAGAGGAGTGCTCACCACAATATAATAACAAAACCATCAACTGGTATGAATCGCACCGAATAATGTACCTGGAGTGCGTAGAGGAGTGGTCACCACAATATAATTTAAAAACCCTGAACTTGTATGAATCACACCAATAAATGTATCTGGACTGCGTAGAGGAGTGGTCACCACAATATAATTTAAAAACCCTGATCTTGTATGATTCGCACCAATAAATGTATCTGGACTGCGTAGAGGAGTGGTCACCACAATATAATAAGAAAAACATCAACTGGTATGAATCGCACCGAATATTGTACCTGGACTGCGTAGAGGAGTGGTCAACACAATATAATTTAAAAACCCTGAACTTGTATGATTCGCACCAATAAATGTATCTGGACTGCATAGAGGAGTGGTCACCACAATATAATAACAAAACCATCAACTGGTATGAATCGCACCGAATAATGTACCTGGAGTGCCTAGAGGAGTGGTCACCACAATATAATTTAAAAACCCTGAACTTGTATGAATCGCACCAATAAATGTATCTGGACTGCGTAGAGGAGTGGTCCCCACAATATAATTTAAAAACCCTGATCTTGTATGATTCGCACCAATAAATGTATCTGGACTGCGTTAGGGAGTGGTCACCACAATATAATTTAAAAACCCTGAACTTGTATGATTCGCACCAATAAATGTATCTGGACTGCGTAGAGGAGTGGTCACCACAATATAATAAGAAAACCATCAACTGGTATGAATCGCACCGAATAATGTACCTGGACTGCGTAGAGGAGTGGTCACCACAATATAAATTAAAAACCCTGAACTTGAATGAATCGCACCAATAAATGTATCTGGACTGCGTAGAGGAGTGGTCACCACAATATAATTTAAAAACTCTGAACTTGTATGATTCGCACCAATAAATGTATCTGGACTGCGTAGAGGAGTGGTCACCACAATATAATAAGAAAACCATTAACTGGTATGAATCGCACCGAATATTGTACCTGGACTGCATAGAGGAGTGGTCACCACAATATAATAAGAAAACCATCAACTGGTATGAATCGCACTGAATAATGTACATGGACTGCTTAGAGGAGTGGTCACCACAATATAAATTAAAAACCCTGAACTTGTATGAATCACACCAATAAATGTATCTGGACTGCGTAGAGGAGTGGTCACCACAATATAATTTAAAAACCCTGATCTTGTATGATTCGCACCAATAAATGTATCTGGACTGCGTAGAGGAGTGGTCACCACAATATAATAAGAAAAACATCAACTGGTATGAATCGCACCAAATATTGTACCTGGACTGCGTAGAGGAGTGGTCACCACAATATAATTTAAAAACCCTAAACTTGTATGAATCCCACCAATAAATGTATCTGGACTGCGTAGAGGAGTGGTCCCCACAATATAATTTAAAAACCCTGATCTTGTATGATTCGCACCAATAAATGTATCTGGACTGCGTAGAGGAGTGGTCACCACAATATAATAAGAAAACCATCAACTGGTATGAATCGCACCGAATAATGTACCTGGACTGCGTAGAGGAGTGGTCAACACAATATAATTTAAAAACCCTGAACTTGTATGATTCGCACCAATAAATGTATCTAGACTGAGTAGAGGAGTGGTCACCACAATATAATAACAAAATCATCAACTGGTATGAATCGCACCAATAAATGTTTCTGGACTGCGTAGAGGAGTGGTCACCACAATATAATTTAAAAACCCTGATCTTGTATGATTCGCACCAATAAATGTATCTGGACTGCGTAGAGGAGTGGTCACCACAATATAATAAGAAAACCATCAACTGGTATGAATCGCACCGAATAATGTACCTGGACTGCGTAGAGGAGTGGTCACCACAATATAATTTAAAAACCCTGAACTTGTATGATTCGCACCAATAAATGTATCTGGACTGCGTTAGGGAGTGGTCACCACAATATAATTTAAAAACCCTGAACTTGTATGATTCGCACCAATAAATGTATCTGGACTGCGTAGAGGAGTGGTCACCACAATATAATAAGAAAACCATCAACTGGTATGAATCGCACCGAACAATGTACCTGGACTGTGTAGAGGAGTGGTCAACACAATATAAATTAAAAACCCTAAACTTGTATGATTCGCACAAATAAATGTATCTGGACTGCGTAGAGGAGTGCTCACCACAATATAATAACAAAACCATCAACTGGTATGAATCGCACCGAATAATGTACCTGGACTGCGTAGAGGAGTGGTCACCACAATATAATTTAAAAACCCTGAACTTGTATGATTCGCACCAATAAATTTATCTGGACTGCGTTAGGGAGTGGTCACCACAATATAAATTAAAAACCCTGAACTTGTATGAATCACACCAATAAATGTATCTGGACTGCGTAGAGGAGTGGTCACCACAATATAATAAGAAAAACATCAACTGGTATGAATCGCACCGAATATTGTACCTGGACTGCGTAGAGGAGTGGTCAACACAATATAATTTAAAAACCCTGAACTTGTATGATTTGCACCAATAAATGTATCTGGACTGCATAGAGGAGTGGTCACCACAATATAATACCAAAACCATCAACTGGTATGAATCGCACCGAATAATGTACCTGGAGTGCGTAGAGGAGTGGTCACCACAATATAATTTAAAAACCCTGAACTTGTATGAATCACACCAATAAATGTATCTGGACTGCGTAGAGGAGTGGTCCCCACAATATAATTTAAAAACCCTGATCTTGTATGATTCACACCAATAAATGTATCTGGACTGCGTAGAGGAGTGGTCACCACAATATAATAAGAAAACCATCAACTGGTATGAATCGCACCGAATAATGTACCTGGACTGTGTAGAGGAGTGGTCAACACAATATAATTTAAAAACCCTGAACTTGTATGATTCGCACCAATAAATGAATCTGGACTGCGTAGAGGAGTGCTCACCACAATATAATAACAAAACCATCACCTGGTATGAATCGCACCGAATAATGTACCTGGACTGCGTAGAGGAGTGGTCACCACAATATAATTTAAAAACCCTGAACTTGTATGATTCGCACCAATAAATGTATCTGGACTGCGTTAGGGAGTGGTCACCACAATATAATTTAAAAACCCTGAACTTGTATGATTCGCACCAATAAATGTATCTGGACTGCGTAGAGGAGTGGTCACCACAATATAATAAGAAAACCATCAACTGGTATGAATCGCACCGAATAATGTACCTGGACTGCGTAGAGGAGTGGTCACCACAATATAAATTAAAAACCCTGAACTTGAATGATTCGCACCAATAAATGAATCTGGACTGCGTAGAGGAGTGCTCACCACAATATAATAACAAAACCATCAACTGGTATGAATCGCACCGAATAATGTACCTGGAGTGCGTAGAGGAGTGGTCACCACAATATAATTTAAAAACCCTGAACTTGTATGAATCACACCAATAAATGTATCTGGACTGCGTAGAGGAGTGGTCACCACAATATAATTTAAAAACCCTGATCTTGTATGATTCGCACCAATAAATGTATCTGGACTGCGTAGAGGAGTGGTCACCACAATATAATAAGAAAAACATCAACTGGTATGAATCGCACCGAATATTGTACCTGGACTGCGTAGAGGAGTGGTCAACACAATATAATTTAAAAACCCTGAACTTGTATGATTCGCACCAATAAATGTATCTGGACTGCATAGAGGAGTGGTCACCACAATATAATAACAAAACCATCAACTGGTATGAATCGCACCGAATAATGTACCTGGAGTGCCTAGAGGAGTGGTCACCACAATATAATTTAAAAACCCTGAACTTGTATGAATCGCACCAATAAATGTATCTGGACTGCGTAGAGGAGTGGTCCCCACAATATAATTTAAAAACCCTGATCTTGTATGATTCGCACCAATAAATGTATCTGGACTGCGTAGAGGAGTGGTCACCACAATATAATTTAAAAACCCTGAACTTGTATGATTCGCACCAATAAATGTATCTGGACTGAGTAGAGGAGTGGTCACCACAATATAATAACAAAACCATCAACTGGTATGAATCGCACCAATAAATGTTTCTGGACTGCGTAGAGGAGTGGTCACCACAATATAATTTAAAAACCCTGATCTTGTATGATTCGCACCAATAAATGTATCTGGACTGCGTAGAGGAGTGGTCACCACAATATAATAAGAAAACCATCAACTGGTATGAATCGCACCGAATAATGTACCTGGACTGCGTAGAGGAGTGGTCAACACAATATAATTTAAAAACCCTGAACTTGTATGATTCGCACCAATAAATGTATCTGGACTGAGTAGAGGAGTGGTCACCACAATATAATAACAAAACCATCAACTGGTATGAATCGCACCAATAAATGTTTCTGGACTGCGTAGAGGAGTGGTCACCACAATATAATTTAAAAACCCTGATCTTGTATGATTCGCACCAATAAATGTATCTGGACTGCGTAGAGGAGTGGTCACCACAATATAATAAGAAAACCATCAACTGGTATGAATCGCACCGAATAATGTACCTGGACTGCGTAGAGGAGTGGTCACCACAATATAATTTAAAAACCCTGAACTTGTATGATTCGCACCAATAAATGTATCTGGACTGCGTTAGGGAGTGGTCACCACAATATAATTTAAAAACCCTGAACTTGTATGATTCGCACCAATAAATGTATCTGGACTGCGTAGAGGAGTGGTCACCACAATATAATAAGAAAACCATCAACTGGTATGAAACGCACCGAATAATGTACCTGGACTGTGTAGAGGAGTGGTCAACACAATATAATTTAAAAACCCTGAACTTGTATGATTCGCACCAATAAATGTATCTGGACTGCGTAGAGGAGTGCTCACCACAATATAATAACAAAACCATCAACTGGTATGAATCGCACCGAATAATGTACCTGGACTGCGTAGAGGAGTGGTCACCACAATATAATTTAAAAACCCTGAACTTGTATTATTCGCACCAATAAATGTATCTGGACTGCGTTAGGGAGTGGTCATCACAATATAATTTAAAAACCCTGAACTTGTATGATTCGCACCAATAAATGTATCTGGACTGCGTAGAGGAATGGTCACCACAATATAATAAGAAAACCATCAACTGGTATGAATCGCACCGAATAATGTACCTGGACTGCGTAGAGGAGTGGTCACCACAATATAAATTAAAAACCCTGAACTTGAATGAATCGCACCAATAAATGTATCTGGACTGCGTAGAGGAGTGGTCACCACAATATAATAAGAAAACCATTAACTGGTATGAATCGTACCGAATATTGTACCTGGACTGCATAGAGGAGTGGTCACCACAATATAATAAGAAAACCATCAACTGGTATGAATCGCACTGAATAATGTACCTGGACTGCGTAGAGGAGTGGTCACCACAATATAAATTAAAAACCCTGAACTTGTATGAATCACACCAATAAATATATCTGGACTGCGTAGAGGAGTGGTCACCACAATATAATTTAAAAACCCTGATCTTGTATGATTCGCACCAATAAATGTATCTGGACTGCGTATAGGAGTGGTCACCACAATATAATAAGAAAAACATCAACTGGTATGAATCGCACCGAATATTGTACCTGGACTGCGTAGAGGAGTGGTCAACACAATATAATTTAAAAACCCTGAACTTGTATGATTCGCACCAATAAATGTATCTGGACTGCATAGAGGAGTGGTCACCACAATATAATAACAAAACCATCAACTGGTATGAATCGCACCGAATAATGTACCTGGATTGCGTAGAGGAGTGGTCACCACAATATAATTTAAAAACCCTGAACTTGTATGAATCACACCAATAAATGTATCTGGACTGCGTAGAGGAGTGGTCCCCACAATATAATTTAAAAACCCTGATCTTGTATGATTCGCACCAATAAATGTATCTGGACTGCGTAGAGGAGTGCTCACCACAATATAATAAGAAAACCATCAACTGGTATGAATCGCACCGAATAATGTACCTGGACTGCGTAGAGGAGTGGTCAACACAATATAATTTAAAAACCCTGAACTTGTATGATTCGCACCAATAAATGTATCTGGACTGAGTAGAGGAGTGGTCACCACAATATAATAACAAAACCATCAACTGGTATAAATCGCACCAAGAAATGTTTCTGGACTGCGTAGAGGAGTGGTCACCACAATATAATTTAAAAACCCTGATCTTGTATGATTCGCACCAATAAATGTATCTGGACTGCGTAGAGGAGTGGTCCCCACAATATAATAAGAAAACCATCAACTGGTATGAATCACACCGAATAATGTACCTGGACTGCGTAGAGGAGTGGTCACCACAATATAATTTAAAAACCCTGAACTTGTATGATTCGCACCAATAAATGTATCTGGACTGCGTTAGGGAGTGGTCACCACAATATAATTTAAAAACCCTGAACTTGTATGATTCGCACCAATAAATGTATCTGGACTGCGTAGAGGAGTGGTCACCACAATATAATAAGAAAACCATCAACTGGTTTGAATCGCACCGAATAATGTACCTGGACTGCGTAGAGGAGTGGTCACCACAATATAATTTAAAAACCCTGAACTTGTATGATTCGCACCAATAAATGTATCTGGACTGCGTAGAGGAGTGGTCACCACAATATAATAAGAAAACCATCAACTGGTATGAATCGCACTGAATAATGTACATGGACTGCGTAGAGGAGTGGTCACCACAATATAAATTAAAAACCCTGAACTTGTATGAATCACACCAATAAATGTATCTGGACTGCGTAGAGGAGTGGTCACCACAATATAATTTAAAAACCCTGATCTTGTATGATTCGCACCAATAAATGTATCTGGACTGCGTAGAGGAGTGGTCACCACAATATAATAAGAAAAACATCAACTGGTATGAATCGCACCGAATATTGTACCTGGACTGCGTAGAGGAGTGGTCAACACAATATAATTTAAAAACCCTGAACTTGTATGATTCGCACCAATAAATGTATCTGGACTGCATAGAGGAGTGGTCACCACAATATAATAACAAAACCATCAACTGGTATGAATCGCACCGAATAATGTACCTGGAGTGCGTAGAGGAGTGGTCACCACAATATAATTTAAAAACCCTGAACTTGTATGAATCGCACCAATAAATGTATCTGGACTGCGTAGAGGAGTGGTCCCCACAATATAATTTAAAAACCCTGATCTTGTATGATTCGCACCAATAAATGTATCTGGACTGCGTAGAGGAGTGGTCACCACAATATAATAAGAAAACCATCAACTGGTATGAATCGCACCGAATAATGTACCTGGACTGCGTAGAGGAGTGGTCAACACAATATAATTTAAAAACCCTGTACTTGTATGATTCGCACCAATAAATGTATCTGGACTGAGTAGAGGAGTGGTCACCACAATATAATAACAAAACCATCAACTGGTATGAATCGCACCAATAAATGTTTCTGGACTGCGTAGAGGAGTGGTCACCACAATATAATTTAAAAACCCTGATCTTGTATGATTCGCACCAATAAATGTATCTGGACTGCGTAGAGGAGTGGTCACCACAATATAATAAGAAAACCATCAACTGGTATGAATCGCACCGAATAATGTACCTGGACTGCGTAGAGGAGTGGTCAACACAATATAATTTAAAAACCCTGAACTTGTATGATTCGCACCAATAAATGTATCTGGACTGAGTAGAGGAGTGGTCACCACAATATAATAACAAAACCATCAACTGGTATGAATCGCACCAATAAATGTTTCTGGACTGCGTAGAGGAGTGGTCACCACAATATAATTTAAAAACCCTGATCTTGTATGATTCGCACCAATAAATGTATCTGGACTGCGTAGAGGAGTGGTCACCACAATATAATAAGAAAACCATCAACTGGTATGAATCGCACCGAATAATGTACCTGGACTGCGTAGAGGAGTGGTCACCACAATATAATTTAAAAACCCTGAACTTGTATGATTCGCACCAATAAATGTATCTGGACTGCGTTAGGGAGTGGTCACCACAATATAATTTAAAAACCCTGAACTTGTATGATTCGCACCAATAAATGTATCTGGACTGCGTAGAGGAGTGGTCACCACAATATAATAAGAAAACCATCAACTGGTATGAATCGCACCGAATAATGTACCTGGACTGTGTAGAGGAGTGGTCAACACAATATAAATTAAAAACCCTAAACTTGTATGATTCGCACCAATAAATGTATCTGGACTGCGTAGAGGAGTGCTCACCACAATATAATAACAAAACCATCAACTGGTATGAATCGCACCGAATAATGTACCTGGACTGCGTAGAGGAGTGGTCACCACAATATAATTTAAAAACCCTGAACTTGTATGATTCGCACCAATAAATGTATCTGGACTGCGTTAGGGAGTGGTCACCACAATATAATTTAAAAACCCTGAACTTGTATGATTCGCACCAATAAATGTATCTGGACTGCGTAGAGGAGTGGTCACCACAATATAATAAGAAAACCATCAACTGGTATGAATCGCACTGAATAATGTACATGGACTGCGTAGAGGAGTGGTCACCACAATATAAATTAAAAACCCTGAACTTGTATGAATCACACCAATAAATGTATCTGGACTGCGTAGAGGAGTGGTCACCACAATATAATTTAAAAACCCTGATCTTGTATGATTCGCACCAATAAATGTATCTGGACTGCGTAGAGGAGTGGTCACCACAATATAATAAGAAAAACATCAACTGGTATGAATCGCACCGAATATTGTACCTGGACTGCGTAGAGGAGTGGTCAACACAATATAATTTAAAAACCCTGAACTTGTATGATTCGCACCAATAAATGTATCTGGACTGCATAGAGGAGTGGTCACCACAATATAATAACAAAACCATCAACTGGTATGAATCGCACCGAATAATGTACCTGGAGTGCGTAGAGGAGTGGTCACCACAATATAATTTAAAAACCCTGAACTTGTATGAATCGCACCAATAAATGTATCTGGACTGCGTAGAGGAGTGGTCCCCACAATATAATTTAAAAACCCTGATCTTGTATGATTTGCACCAATAAATGTATCTGGACTGCGTAGAGGAGTGGTCACCACAATATAATAAGAAAACCATCAACTGGTATGAATCGCACCGAATAATGTACCTGGACTGCGTAGAGGAGTGGTCAACACAATATAATTTAAAAACCCTGAACTTGTATGATTCGCACCAATAAATGTATCTGGACTGAGTAGAGGAGTGGTCACCACAATATAATAACAAAACCATCAACTGGTATGAATCGCACCAATAAATGTTTCTGGACTGCGTAGAGGAGTGGTCACCACAATATAATTTAAAAACCCTGATCTTGTATGATTCGCACCAATAAATGTATCTGGACTGCGTAGAGGAGTGGTCACCACAATATAATAAGAAAACCATCAACTGGTATGAATCGCACCGAATAATGTACCTGGACTGCGTAGAGGAGTGGTCACCACAATATAATTTAAAAACCCTGAACTTGTATGATTCGCACCAATAAATGTATCTGGACTGCGTTAGGGAGTGGTCACCACAATATAATTTAAAAACCCTGAACTTGTATGATTCGCACCAATAAATGTATCTGGACTGCGTAGAGGAGTGGTCACCACAATATAATAAGAAAACCATCAACTGGTATGAATCGCACCGAATAATGTACCTGGACTGTGTAGAGGAGTGGTCAACACAATATAATTTAAAAACCCTGAACTTGTATGATTCGCACCAATAAATGTATCTGGACTGCGTAGAGGAGTGCTCACCACAATATAATAACAAAACCATCAACTGGTATGAATCGCACCGAATAATGTACCTGGACTGCGTAGAGGAGTGGTCACCACAATATAATTTAAAAACCCTGAACTTGTATGATTCGCACCAATAAATGTATCTGGACTGCGTTAGGGAGTGGTCACCACAATATAATTTAAAAACCCTGAACTTGTATGATTCGCACCAATAAATGTATCTGGACTGCGTAGAGGAGTGGTCACCACAATATAATAAGAAAACCATCAACTGGTATGAATCGCACCGAATAATGTACCTGGACTGTGTAGAGGAGTGGTCAACACAATATAAATTAAAAACCCTAAACTTGTATGATTCGCACCAATAAATGTATCTGGACTGCGTAGAGGAGTGCTCACCACAATATAATAACAAAACCATCAACTGGTATGAATCGCACCGAATAATGTACCTGGACTGCGTAGAGGAGTGGTCACCACAATATAATTTAAAAACCCTGAACTTGTATGATTCGCACCAATAAATGTATCTGGACTGCGTTAGGGAGTGGTCACCACAATATAATTTAAAAACCCTGAACTTGTATGATTCGCACCAATAAATGTATCTGGACTGCGTAGAGGAGTGGTCACCACAATATAATAAGAAAACCATCAACTGGTATGAATCGCACTGAATAATGTACATGGACTGTGTAGAGGAGTGGTCACCACAATATAAATTAAAAACCCTGAACTTGTATGAATCACACCAATAAATGTATCTGGACTGCGTAGAGGAGTGGTCACCACAATATAATTTAAAAACCCTGATCTTGTATGATTCGCACCAATAAATGTATCTGGACTGCGTAGAGGAGTGGTCACCACAATATATTAAGAAAAACATCAACTGGTATGAATCGCACCGAATATTGTACCTGGACTGCGTAGAGGAGTGGTCAACACAATATAATTTAAAAACCCTGAACTTGTATGATTCGCACCAATAAATGTATCTGGACTGCATAGAGGAGTGGTCACCACAATATAATAACAAAACCATCAACTGGTATGAATCGCACCGAATAATGTACCTGGAGTGCGTAGAGGAGTGGTCACCACAATATAATTTAAAAACCCTGAACTTGTATGAATCGCACCAATAAATGTATCTGGACTGCGTAGAGGAGTGGTCCCCACAATATAATTTAAAAACCCTGATCTTGTATGATTTGCACCAATAAATGTATCTGGACTGCGTAGAGGAGTGGTCACCACAATATAATAAGAAAACCATCAACTGGTATGAATCGCACCGAATAATGTACCTGGACTGCGTAGAGGAGTGGTCAACACAATATAATTTAAAAACCCTGAACTTGTATGATTCGCACCAATAAATGTTTCTGGACTGCGTAGAGGAGTGGTCACCACAATATAATTTAAAAACCCTGATCTTGTATGATTCGCACCAATAAATGTATCTGGACTGCGTAGAGGAGTGGTCACCACAATATAATAAGAAAACCATCAACTGGTATGAATCGCACCGAATAATGTACCTGGACTGCGTAGAGGAGTGGTCACCACAATATAATTTAAAAACCCTGAACTTGTATGATTCGCACCAATAAATGTATCTGGACTGCGTTAGGGAGTGGTCACCACAATATAATTTAAAAACCCTGAACTTGTATGATTCGCACCAATAAATGTATCTGGAGTGCGTAGAGGAGTGGTCACCACAATATAATAAGAAAACCATCAACTGGTATGAATCGCACCGAATAATGTACCTGGACTGTGTAGAGGAGTGGTCAACACAATATAATTTAAAAACCCTGAACTTGTATGATTCGCACCAATAAATGTATCTGGACTGCGTAGAGGAGTGCTCACCACAATATAATAACAAAACCATCAACTGGTATGAATCGCACCGAATAATGTACCTGGACTGCGTAGAGGAGTGGTCACCACAATATAATTTAAAAACCCTGAACTTGTATTATTCGCACCAATAAATGTATCTGGACTGCGTTAGGGAGTGGTCATCACAATATAATTTAAAAACCCTGAACTTGTATGATTCGCACCAATAAATGTATCTGGACTGCGTAGAGGAATGGTCACCACAATATAATAAGAAAACCATCAACTGGTATGAATCGCACCGAATAATGTACCTGGACTGCGTAGAGGAGTGGTCACCACAATATAAATTAAAAACCCTGAACTTGAATGAATCGCACCAATAAATGTATCTGGACTGCGTAGAGGAGTGGTCACCACAATATAATAAGAAAACCATTAACTGGTATGAATCGCACCGAATATTGTACCTGGACTGCATAGAGGAGTGGTCACCACAATATAATAAGAAAACCATCAACTGGTATGAATCGCACTGAATAATGTACCTGGACTGCGTAGAGGAGTGGTCACCACAATATAAATTAAAAACCCTGAACTTGTATGAATCACACCAATAAATATATCTGGACTGCGTAGAGGAGTGGTCACCACAATATAATTTAAAAACCCTGATCTTGTATGATTCGCACCAATAAATGTATCTGGACTGCGTATAGGAGTGGTCACCACAATATAATAAGAAAAACATCAACTGGTATGAATCGCACCGAATATTGTACCTGGACTGCGTAGAGGAGTGGTCAACACAATATAATTTAAAAACCCTGAACTTGTATGATTCGCACCAATAAATGTATCTGGACTGCATAGAGGAGTGGTCACCACAATATAATAACAAAACCATCAACTGGTATGAATCGCACCGAATAATGTACCTGGATTGCGTAGAGGAGTGGTCACCACAATATAATTTAAAAACCCTGAACTTGTATGAATCACACCAATAAATGTATCTGGACTGCGTAGAGGAGTGGTCCCCACAATATAATTTAAAAACCCTGATCTTGTATGATTCGCACCAATAAATGTATCTGGACTGCGTAGAGGAGTGGTCACCACAATATAATAAGAAAACCATCAACTGGTATGAATCGCACCGAATAATGTACCTGGACTGCGTAGAGGAGTGGTCACCACAATATAATTTAAAAACCCTGAACTTGTATGATTCGCACCAATAAATGTATCTGGACTGAGTAGAGGAGTGGTCACCACAATATAATAACAAAACCATCAACTGGTATAAATCGCACCAAGAAATGTTTCTGGACTGCGTAGAGGAGTGGTCACCACAATATAATTTAAAAACCCTGATCTTGTATGATTCGCACCAATAAATGTATCTGGACTGCGTAGAGGAGTGGTCCCCACAATATAATAAGAAAACCATCAACTGGTATGAATCGCACCGAATAATGTACCTGGACTGCGTAGAGGAGTGGTCACCACAATATAATTTAAAAACCCTGAACTTGTATGATTCGCACCAATAAATGTATCTGGACTGCGTTAGGGAGTGGTCACCACAATATAATTTAAAAACCCTGAACTTGTATGATTCGCACCAATAAATGTATCTGGACTGCGTAGAGGAGTGGTCACCACAATATAATAAGAAAACCATCAACTGGTTTGAATCGCACCGAATAATGTACCTGGACTGCATAGAGGAGTGGTCACCACAATATAAATTAAAAACCCTGAACTTGAATGAATCGCACCAATAAATGTATCTGGACTGCGTAGAGGAGTGGTCACCACGATATAATTTAAAAACCCTGAACTTGTATGATTCGCACCAGTAAATGTATCTGGACTGCGTAGAGGAGTGGTCACCACAATATAATTTAAAAACTCTGAACTTGTATGATTCGCACCAATAAATGTATCTGGACTGCGTAGAGGAGTGGTCACCACAATATAATAAGAAAACCATTAACTGGTCTGAATCGCACCGAATATTGTACCTGGACTGCGTAGAGGAGTGGTCACCACAATATAATTTAAAAACCCTGAACTTGTATGAATCGCACCGAATAATGTACCTGGACTGCGTAGAGGAGTGGTCACCACAATATATTAAAAACCCTGAACTTGTATGAATCACACCAATAAATGTATCTGGACTGCGTAGAGGAGTGGTCACCACAATATAATAAGAAAACCATCAACTGGTCTGAATCGCACCGAATAATGTACCTGGACTGCGTAGAGGAGTGGTCACAACAATATAAATTAAAAACCCTGAACTTGTATGATTCGCACCAAAAAATGTATCTGGACTGCGTAGAGGAGTGGTCACCACAATATAATTAATAAAAAAAACCTCCACGGCTCTGAATTCCCCAAAAAATAATTCTGGACTGCGTAGTGGGGTGGCCCCGGTAAACAATTTGATACCGGGGCCACAATATAATAAATACACCCTCAACTGGTCAGAATTCCACCAAACAAGTATCTGGACTACGTAGTGGGGTGGCCCCGGTACCCAATTTGATACCGGTGTTACAATATAATAAATACACCCTCAACTGGTCAGAATTCCACCAAACAAGTATCTGGACTAGGTAGTGGGGTGGCCCCGGTACCCAATTTGATACCAGGGCCACAATATTATAAATATACCCTCAACTGGTCAGAATTCCACCAAACAAGTATCTGGACTGCGTAGTGGGGTGGCCCCGGTACTATATTTGGTACCGGGGCCACAATACCTCCTCCAAGTTCCAAGTGTAGTGTTTATAGCATATTAACACTACACTAATTCTAGCACGTCAATACCTCTTGTTTTAAATAATGACAGGGCATTTAACTTTTCATTTAATTTTTTGAATTTGTTGACATTTTCTTTTACTTTTTGAACATGGCAAACGACTGTTGAATGGTCACATAATGCCAAAAAAAGAGTTGCAAGATGGAATTGTCCTTGGGCCCTCCCACCCACCCTTATGTTGTTGAAAAAGGACATGCACACTTTAACAAACCAATCATTTCAGCGACAGGGCCTACCAAACAACTGTGGCTGAAATGATTGGTTTGTTTGGCCCCCACAGCAAAAAAACAATTAATCTCTCCCTGTACAAACTAAACAGGCTCTACTGAGGAAAAATGTCATCCTCATCCTCAACCTCTGATTCCTCTCCCCTACAGTGTGTACTTCCTCCTCCTCACACATTATCAATTCGTCCCCGCTGGACTCCACAACCACAGGTCCCTCTGTACTATCTGGAGGGCAGTGCTGTACTTCATTGAGGAATTGATTATTCATTTTTATAAACATCATTTTTTCAACGTTGTGAGGAAGCAACCTCCTTCGACGCTCACTGACCAGGTTCCCCGCTGCACTAAAAACTCTTTCCGAGTACACACTGGAGGGGGGACAACTCAGGTAAAATAGAGCCAGTTTGTACAGGGGCTTCCAAACTGCCTTTTTTTCCTGCCAGTAACAATATGGACTGTCTGACATGTCTATTTGGATGGTGTCAACAAAATAATCCTCCACCATTTTTTCTATTGTGACAGCATCCAATGCAGCGACAGTAGACATGTCTGCAATGGTTGGCAGGTCCTTCAGTCTGGACCAGATGTTATCAGCTTTTTCCTCGCAGCCATAGATGTGGAAGAAAATGAGGGTGGAGCTGTTGGCATGTCACGGTCCTCTTCAGAGGACAATCTCCTGACCAGAAGGTCTTTGCACCGCTGTAGACTTGTGTCTGCCGGAAACAGAGACACAACATACGCTTTAAACCGAGGATCGAGCACGGTGACCAGAATGTATTCCTCTGACTTTAAAAGAGTGACCACCCTCGGATCCTGGCAAAGCGTACGAAGGGCTACATCCACAAGAGCTACATGCTTGGTGTAATCGCAATGGTTTACCAGCTCCTCCCTCACTTTCTCCAGCTGCTTCTGCAACAGCCTGATCAGGGGAATGACCTGACTCAAGCTGGCAGTGTCGGAACTGACTTCTCGTGTGGCAAGTTCAAACGGCTGGAGAACCTTGCACAACACGGAAATCAGTCTCCACTGCGCTTGACTCAGGCGCATCCCCACTCCTTTGCCTATGTCATAGCTGGCTGTGTAGGCCTGAATGGCCTTTTGCTGCTCCTCCATCCTCTGCAGCATATAGAGGGTGGAGTTCCAGCGTGTCACAACTTCTTGTTTGAGGTGATGGCAGGGCAGGTTCAAGCTTTTTTGATGTGCCTCTAGTCTGCGGTAGGCACTGGCTGAATGCCGAAAGTGTCCAGCAATTTTCCGCGCCACCGCAAGCATCTCCTGCACACCCCTGTCACTCTTGAGGTAATGCTGCACCACCAAATTAATGGTGTGGGCAAAACATGGGACGTGCTGGAAATTGCACATATTTAATGCCCGCACAATGTTACTGGCATTGTCTGACACCACAAATCCCCATGAGAGTCTAAGTGGGGTAAGCCACTGGGAGATAATTTCCCTCAGTTTCTCTTATATGTTGTCAGCGTTGTGCCTCTTATTAAAGCCTGTAATACACAATGTTGTCTGCCTTTGCACGAGCAGCCATTTTGTAGATGTTGCTACTGATGCAGCTGTTGCTGTTGCTGCGGAAGGGGATGAATCTACCCAGTGGGCTGTCACAGTCATATAGTCCTTCATTTGCCCAGAACCACTTGTCCACATGTCCGTGGTTATGTGGACAGTGGGTACAACCACATTTTTTAGAGCACTGAGGACACTTGATCGTACTTCTCTGTACATTTTTGGTATCGCCTGCCTAGTGAAGTGGAATCTCGACGGGATTTGGTACCGGGGACACAATATCTCCATCAACCCTCTAAATCCCACTCCACTGATGGCGGACACCGGGCGCACGTCTAACACCAAAATTGCAGTTACAGCCGCAGTTAAATGCTTTGCAATAGGGTGACTACTATCGTATTTTGTGGTCATGGCAAACGACTGTTGGACGGTCAATTGTTTTGTGAAAGACTTAGCGGTCTTACGACTTCCCCTCTGGGAAGATGACCGACTAACAGCAGCAACAGCAGCAGTGGCAGTAGTAGGCATACCACTGCAGGATTCCTTGGATGAATCCCGTATTGGAGAGGACTCAGTCTGGCTGTGACTTGGGCTGCAGGACTGAATCTGATGGAGATCGTGGAGAAAGTTGACGAGGAGGGTGTTGCTGGTGTGTATCCAACTGGACCACGGGATTTAGGTGTCCCTGTACCGATGACGGTCCTAGCCCCAGTTCCTGAACTAACCACTGAACTATGAAGGTTATTCAGGTGACGTATAAGGGAGGATGTCCCTAGGTGGGCAAGATCCTTACCCCTGCTTATTTGAGCTTTACATAAGCTACATATGGCCATACATTGGTTGTCCGGATTTGGATAAAAATAACTCCAGACCGAAGAGGTGCATTTTTTGGTCTTCTGACCAGGCATGACGATTGGCTTTTTCATCCCATGGACATCAGCTGTTTCCCCCCCTGGTGCCTCATTTTCAATAACCACATCACCATCCTCATCATCATCAAGTTCCTCCACAGTGCCAGCTACATCATCAATAGCCTCCTCCCGAGCCACCTCTTCCCGTACAGTGATGGGAAGGTCAGGCTTGACAACCACCAACACCCTTAGACTCGCCTTGGGGATTTGTGATAATTTCTCTTTAGAAGGCAGAGTTGTTTGCTGTTTTGTTCCTGACAGCATAACTCTCTTCAAATTTTTGTAGGGGGGGGGAGGAGGAGGAGGGCTAAGATCCTTGGGTGAAGCTAGACCACTAGTCATGAACACGGGCCAGGGCCTAAGCCGTTCCTTGCCACTACGTGTTCGTAAATGGCATATTGCCAACTTTACGTTTCTCCTCAGATGATTTTAAGCTTCTCCTTTTGCTATTTTTAGAGACCCTGGGCTTTTTGGATTTTACATGCCCTGTACTAGGAGATTGGGCATCGGGCTTGGAAGACGACGTTGATGGCATTTCATTGTCTATGTCATGACTAGTGGCAGCAGCTTCAGCATTAGGAGGAAGTGGGTCTTGATCTTTCCCTACTTTATCCTCCAAATTTTTGCTCTCCATTATATGTAGCACAAGATACTGCTGAATGTGTGAACTTGGTAATATTGCAGTACCAATGGGCTTATACTGCAGGATTGGTTTGGCAAATTTTGTTGTAATTAAAAAAAAAATTAATTAGTTTTTTGTATATTTTTTTTATTAACTTTTTTTTAATTTTTTAAACACTTGGGAATATTGGGGAAAAAACTATGCCCTTAGAAGCACAGAGCACGGGACACAGGACCACTGGACTGAACAGGACATAGCACACAGGACCCAGCAGCACCACTGAACTCAAAATTGACAGAGCACAGCACACAGCACCACTGGACTGATACTGCAGAACACAGCACAGCACAGAACTAAACAGCACAGCACGAGATCTACCAGGACAGAGGACCACCTAACACACCCTCCCTCTACCCTGATCAATGCCCGAGTGAAGATGGCGGCGACTAGCGGGGAATTTATAGGATCCGAGTATCGCAAGATCCGACAGCGGGATTATGACTCCGAGCCTCGGTTTCAATTTTTCATTTGGCGTCAATACCCGGATCTGTCTCGGATCCGACTCGGATCGGCATTGTTCGGGTGGGCTTGGATTCAGGAAATCCGAGTGCGCTCATCTCTATTATGAACCTACAAGTATATTTTTGTGCATGACATTCCCCTTCCAGTGCTCCTCACAGTGCCTTGGATGTGCTTGGTGATCATTTCTGCATACATGACATACACCTATTTTTGAATTGTGTTAACATTACCATAAATTATTTATTTTTTCTAGCTGTCTGTTTTTCAGAAATCTCTGTATAATGGGTTTCCGAATAAATGATCTCATATATGTATGCAATTTTTTTTTTCCAGCAAATTCTATATCCCTCCAACTAAGAGGAACTTAGACACTGAAGAGCATAACACATTTATAAAGAAGTAATAAACATTCTTTATGAAGGAAGCACATTTTACAGAAGCTAAATTAATATTTTTGTGTTGCTTTAAAATAATCTCCAAGTATTGAGTGTAGTTTCCCAGCAGCTTGAACTTTACAAAGACTATAACTGCGCCCAATGCACACAATTTATTGCATCACATGGTTTTGATAGTCTGGCCAACTGGTTTGTAAATTAAATTCATGGGTTCTCTTTCTGGATGACTCGCAGCCAATGAAATTACTTTGAACTCGTAAATCTTACAAATATTTATTGATTCACAACTTTTCAGGAATATAAACGATGAACAGGAAAGTTTAACAATAGCGGGTGACATGATCTATGAGGACCTGTGCACAAATATAGAGATAAAAAGTGTCAAAATGCCTGTGCTGGGAAAAAATATGTCACTATAGTAAGTCTTCCTAGGCTGCATATTAGTTGTCCATGAAGTTATTTGTATTTTAGGTTAAAAAAATGATGGAATGCAGATGCCACCTGCCAATGGGAGTTAAGTAATATTAATTATTGTTCTGTTTTCATAAAAATTTAAATCTGTGGATCAAGTATATACCGATGGGAGAGATTACACAACCCAAAGTTTTCTATAATTTTAAGAAATGTACTAATTGGTTTTTAAGGACTTAAGGAGTGTAGTTCTATTGCTCCCTTGTTTGAAAATATGGGCACAAAATGTTCTATAACTTTAGATCATACTTTTATTGTTAAATTAATATTTTGCTTGGAACAAAGCAGAGTCTGACCTAAATAAAAATTGTTTTAATGTTGTGTAGAATAAATATATGGTTTTAAAATTAATTTATTATTTTCACAATACCAGTATGCATTGAGAGTGCCTCCAAAGCAGATCTCTTTGGCCTGATTCATTATGGAGCGTGACCGGCGATAATTTGTGTATAATGCCCAAAACCGGACCATAAGCCGCAGAGCACAGCTACATTATATTAATCTTCGAGCACAAAGAACACTTACTACAGCCCACTATTTCAAGGGTGGAACAGGGAGGGGAATGGGTTGATGTACAAAGTCAATGTACAATAAGTACGCGCCAAGTTCGAGCGTACGCAACAGCATCTGATTCAAGTTTTGGGCATATATAAGGTACGTGATTTTCAGTTGTTTCGTTTGTATCACCTACAGATCTAGGTTTATATTTACTAAACTGTGGGTTTGAAAAAGTGGAGACATTGCCTATAGCAGTCAATCAGATTCTAGCTGTCATTTTGCAGAATGCACTAAATAAATGACAGCTAGAATCTGATTGGTTGCTATAGGCAACATCTCCACTTTTTCAAACCCACAGTTTAGTAAATATACTCCCTAGTCTACGTGCAGATTACTAGCAATGATGGCTGTGTATGCATGCTATAACATGTGTTTGCAATTAGGAGCAACAGTAAAATACATTTTATGTACTGTAGACATCAATTATATCCTAATACAGTGTTGGCTAACCTGTGACACTCCAGGTGTTGTGAAACTACAAGTCCCAGCATGCTTTGCCAATATATAGCAGCTTATTGCTGGAAGGGTATGCTGGGATTTGTAGTTTCACAACACCTGGTGTGTCACAGGTTAGCCAACGCTGTCCTAATAAATGTATCCCATGGGGGGGGGGGGGGGGCGCATTTTTATTTTTTCAATGTTTTGTCATTATAACTATATTATTAACAGATAAAATTAATTGAATAGTTTTTATTATTTTCTGTGCGTAGTTCCCGGTGCGCATGCACATTACATGCATTTTTTTGTGTTTGGTAATCAATGGGGCCTTTTCTCTTTAGTAAGTGTGGGTTTATTTTTCCTAACAGTTAAACCTCTGTGTTTAAACATACATTTCTAGTCACTTTCATTGCAGTGAGTATGGAAGATACATTTACCATAGAGACCAAAGATACCATTGTGTCTAGCTGTGTGCACTATGTGGTAAGAGCAGCTGACTGTTCTGCAGGTAAAATGCTATTGTTTTCCAGTTACCTTGTGTGTTTCAGCCCTTAGAGCAAATACTACAAATAACAAATACAGTGATACCCTGACACATTTCAATTATACAAGTACATGTAAATTCAACAAATGGATATAATATTTTCCCACCCTCAAAGTAATCGTATACATTTCCACTCACAGTGAAAGTTTACTGAATAGAATTTGCACATAATTGGCATTACTATGAAAAGGTGCATATGCCTGATGGTGGCCTGCCACTCTGCATCCTACAAAGTAACATAGCTTGTGCAGGGTTTATTGATAGGAATGGGAGACATGGAGCTACAGATAGGACTAGCAGGGTTCTCTTAACAACATTTGGGGCCCCCGGGCTAAGCAGTGCACCTATATATATATAAAAATAAATAAAAAAAATATTATATATATATATGGGCCCTGCAGCCCAGGGTGCCTGTCAGAGGCAGTGAGAGAAAAAAGTTCCTGAAAAAATAAAAAAGAAAATACTTACCTAGCTCTCAGCTGGCGATCCGGCTCCCTCCCTGGTCTCCTCCTCTGTGCTGCGCTCCGCAATGGATGTCGGGTGGGTGTGATGACGTCATGCCCGACATGCACTACCAGCGCCGCACGGAGGAGGAGACCAGGGAGGGAGCCGGATTGCCAGCTGAGAGCAAGGTAAGTATTTTCTTCTTTTTTTCAGGAACTTTTTTTTTTAGCTGCCTCTGACGGGCCCCCTGGGCTGCAGGGCCCCCGGGCACCTGCCCATCGTGCCCTATGGAAGAGATGGCCCTGAGGACTAGTAGACTGACCGACAGACAAGGCAGGGAGACAGACTGATGGACAGAACTGCAGATTGACTAACAGAACAGGCAGACAGGACTGGGAAACAGACTCACAGACAAGACTGTTAGACTGACTGACTAACAAGACTGGTAGACTGACTGGCAGAGAGAGGACAGGTAGACAAATGGAAAGACAGGACTGGTAGATTGACTGACGAACAAGACAGGAAGACAGACTGACAGACAGGATTGGGAGACAGACTCACAGACAGGACTGGTAGTGTGAATGACAGACCGGACAGGGAGACAGACGGACAGACAGGATTGGTAGATTGACTGACAGACAATACTGGTAGACTGACTGACAGACATGACTAGGAAACTGACAGACAGAACAGGGAGACAGACTCACAGAAAGGATTTGGAGACTGACAGACAGACAGACTGACATACAGGACTAGGAGACAGGCTCACAGAAAGGATTTTGAGTCACACTGATGGGACAGACGAACATACTGACAATAGTCATCCACTTACTTCTGTTGTTCAGAGAGGTACAGTATATCCACACTCACCATGGTGAGCACAGGACCATCTTAACAGCATTATAGGCCCCCGGGAAAAGCAGTGCACAGGGGGAACCTACACTAGCATTTACTGGACTAAAAATGTAAATCTATATATAAAAAAGAAGAAGTTTGTTTGTTTGTTGTAGGTGAATATCTTCGACACCCCGGCACCGATTGGGATGAAACCAATGTCAGGTTATCGAGTTGGATATTGGATGGGTTTTAGGGGTGTTTGGGTCCTGATTGGACCTCCCGTTGATGTATGCTGGACAGAGCTTTGACCCGAGGAACCTGTGCTGAGCCTTCCACTGGATGGATTTGGAGGAAACTTCACAGACTGGTAACATTGGATCTCGGAAGACATTCTAGGAGTTTTAGGTCCCAGTCCCTCCTTCTGTTGGTGTATACTGGTCAGAACTTGGATCTGGGGAGTTTTAATATAAAAACAAAAATGACACTGGGCAGCCACCTCATAGGTGTGTGGGAAGAGCTGCTAAACTGCTCATTATTTTTAAAATGTGTACAGTTACATCCAACTCATTGATAACTTAATAACTTGAAGATTTAAACCGGGTACTCCAGCTAGTTTGTTTTAAACTTGAAAGTTTTTCTAGTGAAAGTAATCTTGTGTGAACAGTGACAACTGAAATAAGTTTGAAGAAACAGCTGCATACCCCAAAAAAGTCTATATATTATTATATTCTAATCTTTTCTATTTTTCAATACTTGTCTGTTTTGGAAGGGTCATTCAGTGAAATCTATATTTAAAAAAGGAGATTGTGTGTACTGTGTTATATAGGTAAAACACAAAGAGGAGAGCTCCATTGTTCCATTGCTAATTGTCATTATTGAAATAGAAATAATAGGTCTGGCAGTCTGGGTCTAAATCTGCAGTTACATTTTACTGTACCATAGCTCACTCATAAACAGGAGAGGTGGCAAGGTTCAGTGCTGAAACAGAAATTGTAATAATAAGGTTGTCAGTGTTATTAAAAGTCTCCAGTGACATTCTACTGTGCCATAGCTCATACAGAGACAGGGCTGAACATGCAAGCAGCTGAACACCCCCCAAAAATGCTATATATTCTAATCTTTTCTATTTTTATATTTTACAATACTTTTCCATTTTGGAAGGGTCGTCAGTGAAATCTATATTTAAAAAGGGGTTGTTTGTGTGTGAAGGTCAGCACGCAGCTGCACACCCTAAATAGCACTATATATTCTAGTCTTTTCTATTTTTCAATACTTGTCTGTTTTTTAAGGGTCATTCAGTGAAATCCATATTAAAAATAGTAGCTTGTCAGGGTCAGCATGCAGCAACACACCCCAGAAAACACTGTATATTCTAGAGATGCTCAGGCTCGGTTCCCCGAGAATCGAACGCACTCGAACTTTGCAGATCCGGCTCGGCTCCGTACTTTTGCGCGCCCTTGGCATTGAAAACGAAAAAAAACTACATCATTACGTCATCGGAGCTCGGATCTTGCAAGCTTTGGATTCTAGAAGTACCGCCCTCCACGACGATCCAACACCATTCAACAGAGGGACACAGAAGGGATAGCACAGTTCTTGGCAGTCTCTAGTGCAGTTGGACAGCACCATAGGTAGAAAAGAAAGAGGAGGGGTAGCAGTGTTCTTCAAAGTCTCCAGTGACATTCATGAGAGCTCCATTACTCCATTGCTAATTGTCATTGCTGAAATAGAAATAATAGGTCTGGCAGAGTTAGTCTTCTATATCTGCAGTCACATTGTACTGTGTTATATAGGTAAAACACAAAGAGGAGAGGTCCATTGCTCCATTGCTAACTGTGATTGCTGAAATAGAAATACTAGGGCTGGCAGGTTTAGTCTTCTAAATCTGTAGTCACATTGTACTGTGTTATATAGGTAAAACACAAAGAGGAGAGCTCCATTGCTCCATTGCTAATTGTCATTATTGAAATAGAAATAATAGGTCTGGCAGTCTGGGTCTAAATCTGCAGTTACATTCTACTGTACCATAGCTCACTCAGAAACAGGAGAGGTGGCAGGGTTCAGTGCTGAAACAGAAATTGTAATAATAAGGTTGTCAGTGTTATTAAAAGTCTCCAGTGACATTCTACTGTGCCATAGCTCATACAGAGACAGAAAGGGTGGTGTTGTTCTTTGCCTTCTCCAGTCTCAGTCATGATCATACTAATCCCACCCCCTAATGTGCTAAAGTCTATGTTCAAGTGCATAGTGGTTTTAAGTCAGGGAAACAAAAACGTAAATAAAAAGTTTGTACCTTTGTAAAGAAAAAAACACGTCTCTAACAAAGGTGAACGTTTACTGTAGAAAAACATAAAATTGCCAACATGCCATTCTACCCGAAATATTACCAAGCATACCAACATCAGCTAGCTCCCTTTCTCAGCTAGATCTCAGCACCTGCAATTTACACTGTCATAATATTCACACTCATCAGTGGGTACATCAGCCTCAAACAATACTAACTCATCCTAGTTGGAATCCACCATCACAGTAGTCTTTGTACTTTTATGTAATTGAGGGCAATGGCCTTCCTCATGAAATTTGTAGTTAATTTTATGGAAGAGCTGTCACAATTTTTGGGCAATTCTTTTAAACCAGATCAAATGTCAAAATGTTGTGCAGACTCATCTGCATCACCACTGGGTGTCTTGGGAAAGCTAAGTTTTTTCCTATCAACAATTTCCAGAGAAACTGAAGGAGGAGACGTCATTGTGTCATGTACCACTTAAGCTGCCAGCTTGCTGACCAGGAGCTCATTGCATCTCTTGAGATATGGTTCAGTTGGAATAAAAGAGAAGACATAGCTCTTAAACCTAGGATCAAGCACAGTTGCCAAAATGTAATGATACAATTTCAAGATGTTGATAACTCTTGGATCCTGGTGAAGCGTATAAAGTAATTATTCTTAAGTCCAACATAATGAATGGAATTGCTTTGTTTCATTTCATCCTTTAATTTCTTTGGCTGCATTTCAAAAAGTTTAATTAGGGGAATCACTTGAATCAAGCTAACAGTGTCTACACTCTCTTCACAGGTGACTACTTCGAGTGGTTTCTGCCCCTTGCACAACACGGAAAGTATTCTCCACTGCGCTGGACTAAAGTACATTCCCCCTAAATTCTCTTCTTCTTGCAGCTGCTGCATTCTCCTACACGCTGTTGCACAATCCCAAAAATGGGGCCACAGCATCTCCTGCATGTCATTGTCATTTTTTAAGTAGTTCTGCACCACCAAGTTGATTGTGTTTGCAAAACGGGGAATGTGATGGATTTTCCCCCCCGCTGTAATGCTCTAACAATACTGGTGGCGTTATCAGAAATCTGATATCCTCAGGAGAGTCCAAGCAGGATAAGCCATGTTGCAATGACATCCCTTAGTTTTCTAAACAGATTGTCAGTGGTATCATCTCTTACCTGCACCTTGTCTAGTCTCTGATAACCACCTCTCACTCCCGCCTTCAGGACTTCTTCCGTGCTGCTCCCCACTTATGGAATTCCCTACCACGCTCAATCCGACTTTCCCACAGCCTTCAAATCTTTAGATGCTCTTTGAAAACCAATCTCTTTTTCAGAGTGACCTTATCATCGATAACACTATTCACACTAATGCACCCTCACAACTATACCAATCTCCACTCTGAGCCACACTCACTCCTCTTGTTTCAGCTGTGCCCTCTTCCCTTCAGAATATAAGCTCTCTAATGAGCAGGGTCATGCATACCCTTTGTTTTCATGTCTCAATTAATTTTGTCTGCCTTGTCTGTTCTTGTTTTACATATGTCTTATTTTATGTATGTCCTTGTCTTCCCTACTGTACGGCTCTGTGGAGCACTGTGGTGCCTTACAAACCTACAATAATAATAATAATAATAATGATGATAATATGCCTCTTAGTGAAGCAGGTGATACACAGAGTAGCCTGACTCTGAAAATTGCAATGTTCTTGGGTACATGCTGCTGCTGTCCCTGCTGGTGAAGGCGAATCACCAACCCAGTGTGCTGTCACAACCATATAAACTTTAGTTTGCCCAGTTCCGCTTGTCCACATATCTGTGGTTAAGTGTACAGTGGGTAGAATAGCATTTTGTAGCCCAAAAATTACATTTTTACGAACCTTCTGGTAGAGGTGAGGAATAGCTTTTCTAGTAAAATGGTGTTGTGATGGAATTTGATAATGGGGACAGAAGACCTCAAGTAACTGTCTAAAACCAGTTGCATTAATAGTGGATATTGAACGCAGATTTAATACTAGCATAGTCACCATGGCGTCTGTGATCTGCTTTGCGACTGGGTGACAGCTTTCATACTTGCTTCCTCTTGCAAAGGATTTTTTAACAGTCAATTGTTGTAAACTACTAGTAGTCTTCTTCTTGGTCTGCTTCTGGTTTGAAGATCCACCCCTAGCAGCAGGAGCAGCAGGAGTGGACCTAACACTCAAGTATTCTTCTGAGGAGTCCTGGATAGGGGAGGGGTCATCTTGCCTTAGAAACTTGGATGCAGGACTAACTCTGATAAGTTGTGAGGATATTGATGATGAAGGTGTTGGGGGTGTAGATTGCAGGTGCTGGGATCTAGCTTAGAGAAGGGAGGTAGCTGATGCTGGACTGCTTGTTGTTATTTTTAATATAAGTTTCTGATTTTCACAAAAGCTTTCCATGAACTCACTTCAAATGGCATAACATGGATGAGGTTCCTAGATGGTTAAGGTCCCTACCTCTACTGACTGTGGCTTTACAATGCTACAAATGCTTATATAACTGTTGTCAGGATTTGTGTACAAATAATTCCACACATAAGAGGTGGATTTTTTTGTCTTATGCCCAGGCATGACAATGGCCTTCTTCTTATCACTGGCAAGAACTGCTGCAGTCTTTGTTTGAAAGTGTATGTAGTTGGTCAAAAATGACTGCAATTCACTTGAAATTAATGTTATTGAGATTAATAATAATGTAGGGGGGAAAAAAGCAAAAATATGTGATTTTAGCAAAAATTAGGTATTTTAGAGAAAAAAAGAGAACCAAAACTAAAACCAAAACGCGCAAGGACAGCTTTGCCAAAACCAAAACCAAAACACAAAGTTAATTCAGATCCAAAACCAAAACCAGAACATGGGGGTCAGTAAACATCTAGTATATTCTAATATTTTCTATTTTTCAATATATGTCTATTTTGGAAGGGTCATTCACTGAAATTGAAATCTACTGTATATTTAAATAAGGGAGTTTTTATGTGAAGGTCAGCACGCAGGTACACACCCCAAAAAAATGATATATTTTTTATATTCTAATCTTCATTATTTTTAGTACTCGGTTATTTGGAAGGGTCATTCAGTGAAATTTATATTTAAAATAGGGAGTTTGTGAGTGAAGAACAGCACGCAGCTGCATCCCCCCCCCAAACAAAACCCCCCACTTTAAATTCTAATCTTTTCTATGCTTCTATTTTCAATACATATACATTTTGAAAGAGTTATTCAGTGAAATCTATAATTAAAAAAGGTAGATTGTATGAGGTTTTTTTCTGGGCATTTTCGGCATTCAGTGACCGCACGTAGAACATTGCATCAGCAGAAAAAAATGTTATCTGCCATGCCACCAACTGAAGCTAGCTCACTAAATAAGCTAAACAAAAAAAAATTTAGTGTAAGGTGCAAGAGACAAAAATGATGAAATGCTATGCACACACTAAATTTGAACATTTATACAGCAGACATCATGGAGAGTGAAGAGCTAGTAACAATCCAAAGCCATTAGATGGACAAAGGCATCAGTAGATATTTAGACAAGTAGATACCCAATTGTAAAGAGGTACCTAATTTGCTGTCACTATAGAAATAAATGTGGTTGCTGAGAGATGAAGGTGGCCTGCACCCATGCTACAAATTTTCAAAGATTAGGCACACAATATATTTCCAGAGTATTCCTAAATTACCAATAGCACGGCTTTCATTATCTTGTTATACTTATATGCTCTCATTCCCCGCAGTGGAAACTTCATCCAACCCCAAGGTAAAGGGGACTGCACAAAAACTTGCAGCGGAGGTGGTCCCCAAGATCCATGTATATAAATATGGAATGTATATAAATAATATTTATATGTGCTATTAGAGACATGTAGGAAATATGTAAAAGATACATTTCAGATAGGCCCATAGTTGGCCTGGTGTACATCGATAGATGACATCATGTTTGTTTGCATATAATATATATAATATTTATTTGCTTGATCTGATTAGGAGATCAACAGATAATTCTTTAGATCTAACTCTTTATATCAAATATCCTACATTGAGGCTACTAGTAGTCACAAGATGAAGCGGTTATGTAATATACCTTTAGGGCAAATTAAAAGGTTCAAAAGGAAAGCGAGGTATTAGAAGATAATTTATTGACCCATAAAGAGAACCATATAATTATGGAGAAGAGAGGCTTTGTGCAAGTTCACAGTTTAATGATGTCAGAATACTGGTAGCTCCCATGAATGAACCTATTGGCTGGGGTAACTATCAGAGACACACCACATCTGGCAAAGCCTCTTAGTCCTGAGAAGACTTGTAGTGAGTTACTAGCTAAAGTCAATGAATTGTAGAATATAGAATAGTGATGAGCGAACCCAAAGTCAAGGGATTAGATGGAATAATGAGGGACAAAGCAGAGTTAGAAGGATAAGAGAAGGTAAACTTGTGATATACAGTCAAGAAAAGCAAGTCTTTTAGAAATCCAAAGAAAAATTTTGTTCCTGTAAAAGTTCGGTAGATTTGATGGACTTTTTAAAACAGATGATTGACTTGACTTTTTCACTAAAGAACTGATAACAGAGTAAGAGATGCTGTGCAATAGTCCAGGTAAGGTGACTAGCTAGATTGCTGATTACAGGAAGTTAGAGAAGGTTTTTGCAGCTGTCATTGTGAATAGTATTCATATAGTTGTCATCTGTAACTTGCGTTGTGAATCCTTACAGTAATTGTTTTATGACAGCTGTCATCTGGAGCTAGCATTGTGAATCCTCATAAATAATCAGCATAAAGGTGTTGAACGCATTTTTAGGAAAGATCTATCTCACCCAATAGACTTGAGTTTTTACATAGGAATCCACCAAGTCTGAAAGCTAAACTAGTGAAAAGTGAATATTCAAGCGAGAATAAAGAAAATATTTCAAATTAATGGGCTTCCACAAATGTGCTTAGTGTCTGGCATATAGGACTAGAAGATAATTATACATTTGTTGATTTCTCACAGAATAAACAGATTTATGCAATAAGTGATTTTGTGATGTATCGTACAAAAAAAATGTCACATAACTGTAGCTGCAGCGTATATGTAATATCGGAAGAGCATCTTAACCTTTAAAAATCCAGCTGACAGAGCATATCAAGGACATCAAAAAAGGATTAGAAAGCAAGTTTCAGAGCGCTTGAAAAAACACCATGGGCTAGATTTACTAAGCTGCGGGTTTGAAAAAGTGGGGATGTTGCCTATAGCAACCAATCAGATTCTAGCTATCATTTTGTAGAAGGTACTAAGTAAATGAAAGCTAAAATCTGATTGGTTGCCATAGCCAACATCCCCACTTTTTCAAACCCGCAGCTTAGTAAATCTAGCCCCATGAATGTTCCAAAAATATACATTTTTTTCAGGGGAATACTGTTTTCAAGAAAATTCAGGAGTAAATTTGTATATGCTTATTTTAATTATGCATATGAGGTATCATTTTGTGTGACTTATAAACAATAAATTACTATAATAAGTGATTATAGTTTACCACTTTATTAGAAATGGGAATCACCTTTTGATTTTATTTACATATTTAATGATCTTCCATTCCTATTGTGTATTAGATGTGCTTTAGTTTTGCCTCCATGGAGATATTTCGATGCAATTACAGTTGATTATTACCTAATGTTGTCAGGTTTATGTATGTTGATGACCAAGGGTGTCTTCATTCCATATAGCCTAATCTGTTTTTATGTTATGGGTCATGTGATTTGGTTATTGGTTATTGATATACACCTTGGCTAAATGCGGGTTGGATGCTTGAGACACATAATCATCCTGATGAAATTTATTGATTCATACAATCTAACATTAAGCCCCAAGTTGTGTTTCCATTGAGACAGATTTTTACCGTTGACGTATAAGAGAATTACAGACTGCACTCAGCTACTAAGTCCACAGAGGGAATATTTTTGGGAAAAGTTTAAACATTTTAAGTGCATATTGGTTTGTAGACGATATATCAGATACCTGATATTTGATTGGCTAGTTATTAGTTAAAAAAACAGAACTTACCAAACAATATAATTACAATGTACTGTTTCTAAAAGGCTAAATTCATACAAACCTTTTTTTTTCTTTTGTAGAGTTCACTATGATATAACAAAGTAAAGTCCAGTTACTTTCAGTGCGGCATTCCCCAAATCCACTGCTCACCTTCCCATCCCCTGGGAAGATCCTGCGCTACTCTCCTCTCCGCTACTAAGGAATAGACATTGTTGTCTCTGAGGAACACATCAGATAAGGGGAATGTAAGTAGAACTGTGTTCTATCATATCTTCGTGAACTCCACACAACCAAAATGTTACATTTTGGGTGGAATCAGGGCTGCCAAGAAGAATTCAGGGCCCGGGTACAACAAATTCATGGGGCCCCCCTCATAGTGAAGTAAGCCCCAAAATTTTTTTGCGCCGCCTTACGGCGGCGCAAAAAAGTTTAGGTATATGGTCATATATTCAGGGGCGTGGCTAGCCAAACGGCAGTGCAAAAATTTTGGGAGGTGCGGTCATGCATTTGGGGGCGTGGCAAACGTCCCATTGGGGCGTGGCTAACATAAAAACCACTAGGCTCTCAATTCGCCGGAGTGTCACATATGTTTAAGCACTCCTGACTTTCAGGACATCTACCACCACAGGGTAGTATACAAACAATGCAGTGTGTACACAAACAGTTCAGTCTTGGCCTACACCTTACATTGGACACAACATTCACCAAAAATTGGTATTGTCCCTACTAGAATCACAACATTTCACACACTGTGCTGCTCTCTCCTACCTGTTCTTCTCACTTTCTCCACCTGTGGCTGCTGCTTTCTTTAGTTGTGGCTTGTCCGGATCCAGAAATGTTGAAGGACCTATTTTGAAAAAAAAATGGCTACATTTAGAAAATTACAGCCAGCCCCAGCGTTAAATCAATAGCACCCACGATTAATAATTAGGCCTTCCTCCAGCTCCAATATTACAATAATGTGCCCCTTCATCATCGCCATGCCTTATGATCACACTGTGCCCTCCATGCTGTTTTTGCCCCCTTCATCTGGCTCCCCTTCATCAGACTATACTATGCTGCTCCCCCCCTTTTTCAATCCCACTGTGCCATGCCTCCCCCCCCCCCTTTGTAACCCCACTGTGTCATGCTGCCCACCATTTTTTAACCCCACTGTGCCGTGCTGACCCCTGTTTATTAACCCCACTGTGCCATACTGCCCCGTTTTTTAACCCATCTGTGCCCCTCTCATTTTTTCACCCCCTCTGTCATGCTGCTTTCCCATTTTTTAACCCCTCTGTGCTCCCCCCTCAATTTTTAACCCCTCTGACATGCTGCTTTCCCATTTTTTAACCCATCTGTGCCCCTCTCATTTTTTCACCCCCTCTGTCATGCTGCTTTCCCGTTTTTTAACCCCTCTGTGCTCCCCCCTCAATTTTTAACCCCTCTGACATGCTGCTTTCCCATTTTTTAACCCCTCTGTGCCCCCACTCATTTTTTAACCCCTCTGACATGCTGCTTTCCCGTTTTTTAACCCCTCTGTGCTCCCCCTAATTTTTTAACCCCTCTGACATGCTGCTTCCCCGTTTTTAACTCCTCTGACATGCTGCTTCCCCGTTTTTTAACCCCTCTGTGCCCCCCCTTATTTTTTAACCCCTCTGTCATGCTGCCCCCCCGTTTTTTAACCCCTTTGTGCCCCCTCATTTTTTAACCCCTCTGTCATGCTGCCCCCCCGTTTTTTAACCCCTTTGTGCTCCCCCTCATTTTTTAACCCCTCTGTCATGCTGCCCCCCCCCCCCGTTTTTTAACCCCTCTGTCATGCTGCCCCCCCCCCCCGTTTTTTAACCCCTCTGTGCCCCCCTCGTTTTCCTCCCTTCACTTACCTTTTCTCCTCTCTTGGTCTTCTCTGCTGCTCTGTGCTCCATTGCTTCAGACTGACTGAATGCTGGGCATGACATGATGACATCACACCCAGCATTCAGACAGTCTGAATAGAGCACAGAGCAGCAGAGAGGAGGGATGCCGGCTCCGCGATCAGGTGAGTATGTTTTTTTTTTTTTTTTAAACTAGCCTGCTCCCCCCACCAACGACCGAGCCCCCCCCCCCCCCCCCCCCCCTGCCAAAAAAAAAAAAAAAAAAGGAAAGGAAAAAAAACGTTTTGAAAAAAAAAATTAAAAAATTAAAAAAAATCAGCAGCGCAAGGGCCCGGGCCGGGCCCCCTGACATGCCGGGCCCGGGTAATTAGTACCCGCTCCCCCCCCCCTCTCGGCGGCCCTGGGTGGAATACCTATTAAATGTTTATAATAGTGTAAATTGCCTCATACTTAATTCATATCAAATGTATGACACCATAAATATATCAAATGTGTGTATCTTGTTTTCTAGCTTTCAATCCTACAGAGAGAAAAAAAATAGAACAGCGCAAACACTTTTCCATTCCTCATTATCAATGCTTTGATGTACTCAGCTGTAGTCCCCAGTTAATACCTCATCTACCCCATCTATGGCTATCAGCCATATGTTTAGTAATCAATACACTAATGCATTCTCTGTGCAATTTTTATTGCCCTTATGTCACTCTTAGGATATATTTTGCATAAAGATTAGTCACAAATCTGTGAACAAGAAGTGATGCTGTTAATGACTAATTCTGATTATATAATTGGTATTCTGGGCAGGGAAATGATTCACTGGGAAATGGCACAAGGAATACATTTCTATATGACTTTCTTTTCTGACAAATGATTTTATACTTTATTAAAAGGAAAAAAAAAAGAAAATGTTGTAACTTCTTGTTCTGCAACATGCTGTGTAATCAAGAAAGAATAGTTGGAATCAAAGCTGGTCCCTGAGGAGATGTAAGTGCATATCAGTTCAAAAACCCCTGTAAACCGTTCTGTGAAAAAAAACCAAGATATTTCTCTTCTCAAATAACTAAAGAACCAGCTTGACTCAATTTTTTAATGACGTTTATTTGAATATTTCTTTTCTTCATTTTGCTATTTTGCCATATATCAAAAATGTTACTGAAATATTGAAATTATACTTTTCATTTTCGCAGTGGCTGTGTAATTTGACTAAATTCAAACAAATTCTTTAAATGTGAAATAAGTTATTTAAATATAAATCGTATTTATCCAGTTCTCTGAAAACAGATGGCTTGCTGCATTTGTTCCGAGAGAGCACGGTGGACTCAGAGATATGCTCTTAGTTCAATTTGAAACTAGGAAAGAGGAAAAATGCTTTTCATTACAGTAAAATAACTGCGTTTAACTATTTTCTGTGATCAAATGAATGACTCAGTCAGGATGAAACACATCTAGATTTGAGGATCATCTCATATTTGAAACCTGTCACTGCATGTGGACAGAGCTGTTCTCTCTCACCTCCATTCGCTATTCGTTACCTTCACCCTCTTCCGGATACAATCTGCTCACTGTATTAGGAGCACAGTGACTGATACTGTAGTGGAGTAGGGTGAAGAGAGGGAAACTCCTCTCCCACTGTCACCAAAATTCAGTGATTGCAGGATCATCGCTATGGGGCATATTCAATTGTTGGCGGTTTCCGCCGCGGAAAAAGTATTACCGTTATCAGGGTAATTCTAAGCCTGATTTCTGCTCGCAGCTCCTCGAGCCGCGAGCTGAAATCCAGCGAGAAAAGTGCCATAATAACGGCATTTACGCGCACTATTACCGTAATGACGGTAATAGAGCGCACCACGTTACTTTAGGCAGTAACAGCAACAATTGAATATGCCCCTTTGAGTCACATTAGGTGCCAGGATCGAGAACCTAGAATTATGGATTGCATGTATATTCTAAAAAGGGATAATAGCACAATACCCGTTCTGTTATTGCCATCTCAGGATAGCGATAACCATAAGATAAAAAAAAATGCTTTATACTTTGAATAAAGCATTTTTATTGAATGTAGGTTTTAAAATATTTTTAACAAATTGAATCTATTTTTCTAAACTTCGGATTTTTATTTTGCCACTTTAGTAGAACTGAAAGCCCAAATGTGGACTTTCAGTTCCACTGTGTGGGAGCACATATGCAAAGATTTACTCGGTCAAACGGTATGTTAAACTGCAGTGATAAGCGATTTTACTTACTCACCTCACCTCGAACGTGCTTTTTGTTCCCTGCCGTTCATGGTGTACGGGAATAAGGACAAGGGCTCCTGCCACACTCAGGCTCCGTCACGTGATGGTAATTACTCATACAAGGGCCCCTTCATTCTCACTGATGAGGGGGACAAAAACAAAATTGGCGAAAGAGGGACAAACACAAAGGGCAAACAGACATGTGGGAGATGTTAGAAGCAGAAACAGGGTTGGGGGTCCAAAGACACACATGAGACATACAATCATGGGGAGGAAGGAGTAAACAACATTGGGATTTCAATGCCTGGGTTATTCTCAGTGACCCCATGAAATTAGTCACCCTTCCTAGAGCAGAAGTGACAATATGTGATGCCATGCTACAGATCTTTTTAGAAGACAAAATGCCTGACTAGTGCCTACTCTGTTGTAACAGGCAGCGCATGGGCCAGATAATGTCCTGTCACAGCCTGCCAGAAGGCAACGCTGTGTGCTGCACAGTCACAATGGTGACAGAGAGGCAGGGTTACAGGGGCATCTCGCGTACAGAGCAGGCAGCAAGCATTTGAATATATCTTCTACCATTTTCTCATACGGAGTGAAAATTCATGCATGGGGGGGTTTCTGGGGAACTGGACCCCCGCCGAGTGTGCGCCTGTGCTCCATGCCTACACCATGTGTCTCTTCCACCCAGCACCTCTGCGCCCTTCACCCCACCCTCTTGCTAGCGCTTTCACTCTCATTCTTTCTTTCTACCCCTACTCCCATTGATTCACGCCATATCTCTTCACTCCCTTCCTATACCTACCCGCACCTGCATCCCACACCCAGCACACCCTTACGCACCATTGATCTAGCCAATCTCATCACAAACCTTCCCCCACTTCTTTCCCCTATGCTTTCTGTAATACAAGATCCATTTGCAATAAACTGCACTTCTTCCATGACCTCTTCATCTCCAACTCTCCTAAACTCCTTGCCACCACTGAAACATTTGCTCCTTTGACACCTCGTCCCCCACTGCTCTTTTTGATGGGAGCCATTCCTTCATTCACTCAGTCAGACCTGGTAACTGTCCAGGTGGTGGTGTTAGCATAATCCTTCCCCTCATATGTAACCTCTGTGTCACCTTCCCTGAGCTTTCCCTTAAGTTCTCCTCCTATGAGGTTCACTTCATCCATCTCTTCAACCCTATCCATATCTATGTCTTAGTCATCTATCACCCCCTGGACCCAGTCCCAAATTCTTTCACCACTATCTCTACTCAGAATTTTCCTTCATTATCCTGGGTGACTTTAACATACTCATTGATAAACCCCCTGACCCAGTGTTCATCAAACTTCTTGCCCTTTCCTTCTCCTTTGGCCTATAACTTTGGATCCCTTCCCCTATGCATTGTCTTCTCCCATCTCTGCATTCTGAATTCTCCAACATTGTCTTCAGATTCTCTGACTACCATCTGCTCTCCTTCACCCTCTCCTTAACTATTGTACCCATTTCACCCAAATCCAGCGACATCCAACATGTAACAATTAAAGACGAGTAATTGTACTTCACACATATAACCTCAGATTAAGATGCAAAGAGCTAGAGTCTGGGTCAGAACATGTTGATAACTTCGAGACAGCTACTAAAACCTGTGAGCAGAAAAGAGTTTGAGCGAGAAGATAAAGAAGGGAAAGCATAAGTCAGAGTGTTAGTAAAGGGGGTGGGGATAGAGAGCATACGTCCACATCAGTACACGTGATATTTTCAATTCAGGGTCCACCATGTTCTAATAAAAGACGAATAGTAAAATGACATACAGTCAGAGCAGGTTTTAGGTGTCAACACCATAGTGGGCAAGCCAGGGACACCAGACCATGTTAAATTTATTGGAGCGGTCATTTATGATACTAGTAATATATTCACCCCTATAAGTCTGCCAGGTCCTGTTAATCACTGCCGGCAGGGCTGGAGGGTTAGGTTGCTTCCAGACAGCCACAATAGCACATTTGGCTGCATTAAGAATATGGCTAGTCAATATCATCATGTTTTTATCAGCATGTAAAACAGGACGGTATAAAAGGGAGTAAGATAAGCAGGTCAGGGGTATCAAGGTAGTAACGGTGCAGATCAATTTATAAATATCTTGCCAGAAACTCACAATTTTCAGACACGTCCACCAAATATGGCAAAAAGAGCCATCCTGACCACAAAGTCTCCAAAAGAATTAGGAAGAGTCACATTATATTGCTTGTGAACGAGTAGAAATCAAATACCATATATAAAGGAATTTGTATGCATTTTCTTTGGTGCAAACACAGCTAGAACATTTTTGGACTATACGTCCATATCAAGATTCACCCCATGTCCTCCTCCCACTTCAGCTCATATTGGTCCCTATCAGGTTAACGGTAATCTATAAAGAGGTGATAAAAGATGGAGATAAGCCCACCAAGAGGGGAAGCAGACTCGCAAAATATTTCTAGGGTAGCGAGCTGGTAAATAAGTTTAAATGCAAGGACAGAGAAATACAAATGTCACAATTGTAGAAATTGATATAAATAGTTATGAGTGGCATAAAAATGACATTAGAGATCCCTAAATCAAGGAAATAATTGCATGGGGGCTATGTCTGTTAAAAATGTAATGATATGTCAAGATCAAATCCTAAAGGAGTTATGATGTATGCCAGGGTGGAAAGCTGGGTTGTCCTGTAGGCGGGTAATAATGGAGCTATTGGTAATGAGCAGGTATGTGCTGGTGCTATAATCCCACATATTAAGGGAGAATTTTGTAGCAGGCAACAGGAGTGACACCTTCATTATAGGGTGTCTACCTGACCAGGCAAAGCAAGCAATTTGTTTTTGTAGGGTCTATAGTGCCAAGGATGGGACTTTAACAGGGAAGTTCTGCAATAAGTAAGGAATCCGCAGAAGCAGGTTTATCTTCACTGCTGTAATAGGGCAAAGCCAAGAGATGTAAAACTTGTCTCAGTCAACAAAGTTTTGTTTGACAGAGTTAAGCAATTTGGGGAAATTGGCATCATAAAGCTGGTTATAATGACTGGTCAGTTAATCCCTCGGGTATTTAAGCTTATCGGGTTGGCACCTGAAACTGTGTTACTTCTTAAGGGGCTTGAAGAGAGAGGGGGGGATGTTAAGAAGGAGGATTTCAGATTTGTCAGTTTTAATTTTAAAATTGTGGAGATATCCATAAGCCTGAAGCTCCTTCTCACCCACTTTTACAAAGCCCTCTACAACTCTTCTGCTCCCTACATCCCCAACTTCCGCTCAATACATACACTTGCTGTCTCTGGTCATCCAATCACTGCTGCCTCACCTCCATTCTGATAAACACATCTCACTCCTCCTTCAAAGATTTCTCCTGCTCTGCCAGCACCTCTGGAACAATCTCCTTCTTTCTATGAGATTATCCCCTAACCTGCAAAGCTTCAAATGCTCCCTTAAAACCCACCTGCTCATTAAAGCCTACCATTCCACCATTTAACCACTCCCTCTTTATCTCCACTACCTATTGTTCTGCCTTTCACAAACACAATGTATATCTCACCCACATTGATCATCCCCTCTTCGGGTCACCCACTCTTGTTTCCATTGGGATTGCTGCAGCTGGCATTTGCATGTCTCAAAGCAAACAAATTGATTCATAGTAAAATATCAGTGTACATGCTTATATGCATAGGGCAAAAAGGCATGATAAATACAGGTCATGACGTGCTAGTGGTGATCTGTCAGCAGCAGACATATTAATAGACAGCAGCTAAACTTAGTAATAGACAAATATGCTTGAAGAAAAAACTTTCTGATTCAGGGCAAGTTGTTTTACAAAATATATCAAAAGTTAGACGAGTGAATACAAACACTAAAGGGTACAACTGCTTTACTATACCATTCTATACTATACTATACTATTATCATCTCACTATGGTGATAGCTGAGGTTCCCCAGTGGAAAAAATGCTTTTTGTTTAAATAAAGCATTTTCCTGTTTTTATAAATAGTTATTTTTTTCCTATTGTTTGCGGCTATTGTAATAAACTTTTATTTAATTTTCTTTATTGAATCTGAATTTGGATACCTAGATCCGGGCTTCTAGTTCCAGTGCGCATGTGCAAGCTATTTCACTTAATTTTAATAAATAAACCCCTTAGTCAGCTAAAACTGATTGCACAGACCTGCTTGTTCAAAACATAGACAATATCATTAGGGATCACATATTGATGGTAAGGAGTTGAAAGAAAACTTTTGGTAGAATCTTTGATGTGCCTAAAAACCAAACATTTCTGGAGGGTTCAGCATGAGAAGCATTAAACTCACAGTCAAAGATGTTGTGAAAGCAGGATGATAAACATATAGATGGACAAGTCATGAAGCACACACTGCAGACAGTACATATTGCCAAAATTGTGGACATTAACTTGACAATGAAAGCAGCTCAACACAAAAACAAATATGTCACAATTTCCCCACACAGGGACATTTAGCTAGAGTACGCATAAGTGATAGTTAAAACTATAGACAAAACCAAAGCAATGCACAGCCAATAGAATTGGAGAAAACAAACTGATCGAGTGTAGAAAAAGATGAAAGCTGTTACAAATTAAAGACAGCACTAACATGGAAAACTGTGCTATAAGTGAGTGTGAAGATACCAGGTTTTCTGTCCCAATTCTACCCACTTCACTCTGGCTGGCCACTCATGGGTGCCTTCCTATGCCAGTGAAGCCTACCTAGTACCTTCTATGGTTCTTATTAGTCACGCAGGCAAATTGAGTTAGATACTAAAACAATACATTTATTGTAATAAAAACAATCACTAGAATATTATGTACATACAGTAAACAAATGCCAGGCAGGTTCACCACATCATCTATCCCTTACCCCACCAGCTTAAGGAGTTACAGTCATCTGGCTGTCCAGACTTGACGACCCATGGATCTGCCGATGTATTTCACTGATAGAGCCACCAGCCACCATACAGCTTCGAGCCATCAATTTCCAGAATGAACATCACCGCTTACCCTGGAGTGGCTTCTTACATCTAGAGTCACATTTCCACAGTGTTTTCCCCTGAGAAAACCCCTGGGTATTTCCTTGTTAATCATTGGTGGGTGCTGGACTAGGGGGTTGGAGAAGGGAGTGAAGGTGAGTTGTACTTCCACTAAAACTCCCCTGCTAGATTGTAGACCAAATGTCTGGAGTAGTCTTGTGAGAACAATGGATACTAATTAGCCTTCTCCCTCACCAGTATCTTGCAACTTGATTCCTACCCATAACCCACCTGGCTTCACTATAAGGAAAATGACTAACAGCTTCCATGCAATATCAACAAGTTACGATAAACAATATACATATTTACAATTTGCTACAATGTCCCCTTATCCACATGTAATTAGACACTGCAGTTTTACTTTGTTGAGCTAGGGATCAAAAGCAAGGGCTATAAAAAGTATGTGTTATAATCCACATTTTTGTGAGAAACGAGAGACAGGCTGGTTAGGGTGTTATCAAACTTGTTATTTTACAGTGAGTAAAGCAAATACCATTAAAAATGAAGCTTGACTCAAGGGGAAGTAGATTGCATTAATAAAATAAAAGGCAGGTGTATATTGAAATGTACATAGATACAATGAACAAAGAAACTGTAGATCACAGCAGTCGTAGGTCTAATTGCTTGTAAGAAATTCAACCTGTTAAAATGAATAATAAACATTGAGGGGCTGAATCACACTTGACAATAGAGAATTTTCAGCTCTGTGCAGATGTTTTCAAATGTTTGGGCTGTTTGCCAGTAATATCCTCCTTCAAATTGCAACCTGGGGAAAAGACATGAAATAAGACACTGAGAATCTTCATGAACCCACCAGACATGAGACCAACACACAATAATTACGCATAGATTGAAAAATAAATGATGACTCTAGTAGAGGGTTAGGAGTAATGCTATCAGTGCATATATGGTTACAATAAAGTGATTTAAGCACCATAAACCACTGAAACACATACTTCATAAACCCCAAATGGCTGCTCCACACTGCCTGCAAAGTATGATGTTGGGAATGCTAAAATAAAGCCTATTAATGCCATGACAAATAGGCAATGACTTCCAAATAACAGACAAATAATCAAGGGCATTTCCACCAAGACAGAATAAATATGATGAACCAGATATTGGTGAAAAAGTGCAGTATAGCCCATCTTCCAGTGAAAATTCTGAATATAAAACCTTGGAAAAGGCAACAACTATGGATGGCATGCTCAAGAAATTGATACAGACAAGGCCTGGGCAATGGCCAGTAAAGGTTATGAGGAAGTGAATTCAATAATGAAGGACTATGGGCAACTGCAGAACTGGTTGTCAGAGGCGAGTAATCACAATTCATGTCTATGATATTAATGCAGTGAGATCTGTCAAAACATTTACCTAGCAATCACAGCATGTTGTATCCCTTAACCTTGACCCATGAGGGAGAGGAGGAACCATGCCAGTGCCGGCCCCCAGCACTTATGCATGTAAGAGAAGCTGTGTGATCCTATCACCATGAATTATAAATGCCCAAATGTTCTCTCTCTACGACTGTACTGTAACTACTTCAGTCCATTTATTTCCATATTTAGAAGGAATCACACATTTCAATGTATACCCCCACACACTGCACAGTTTGAGTAAAAAATAACTTTATGGTAATTTAATAAATGTTTCATTTATTTTTCATTGATGAAATATTGAAGCTTGTGACAGTGATAACTTATGAAGTGTTATTTTGACACAGTTACCCTCCAGAAGTACATTTCCTAGAAGGGTATCCAAGCCCTTACCTTCCAAGTTATTATTCCCTCAGAATTCTGGACTCACAGAGATCATTTCCAGCTTTTAATTTGGCTAGAATGACATTTAGATATGTTAAAAAAAAAAGAAAAAAAAGAAAAGTTAACTTTATTTGCATTCAAACATAAACCCTGTAAAAATAAAAGTCTTTAGAATGCTCACCATATAATATTGATTCCAAGCATACAAATGAATAAAGTGTTGATAGCCTTGCATTGTTTCATATGTTTTATATTATCCATATAGTGTGTTGAAAAGCATTTCTAATAAATCTCAGAGTATCAAAATTCATAGCACTTCTGGGTCCCTGACCAGCCCCCAGATCCCCAGCGATTAAATTACATTTTACTAATACATATGTCAAACACATGGGGGGGAAATATGTATTTATTAAATGTAAATATCAATTTAATGTTGATGCTGTTTGGGAGTAAGTTTTTATTTAATAAACTATTTAATGTTGGGACTGGTTGGGTGGGGTGGACAATATGTATATTTCTTAAAGGTGAATGCCATTAAATTAATGTCAGGGCTTGTTGCAGGTACTGAGGCCTAATTAGTAATTAGCATGGCGTGGAAACCCCCCTCTAGAAATCCTTTGTTTGTCCTGATGGTCAACTGGAAACAGTGCCAACCAAAATACATGCTAATAATGCAGTAATTCGGACAAACCAAATTAAGGACACTGGCAATTTATAGCAAATTGTAAATATGTTAAGCAAATCAAAGTGAATTAGCAAAAATACATTGATGCCTTGCAAAATTCCAGAACGGCCATGGCGTGATTTAGGATTAAACCTGTTTACATGAATTGTGGAGACAATCCTAATTATAGTGGATTACCGCTAAAGATATTTTGTTACTGCCAAGCTATAAAAACAGCAGGCTTAGTACTATCACATTTCCAAAGCAATACTGGAAAGGCACAGAATGTGCAAGGAGGTTTTTTTTTGTTATAGATAAAGACTCTCAATATGCATCACAACAGTTCCATGTCTTCAAAATAGAATGAGAAAGCAGAAATCGGACCTCAACAACAGAAGATAATATTTGGAGTAGGTTACAGCACATCTCTAAGTCTGCCCTAGTAGAAATGCAAAGACTTGGAGGACAAAGGAATGAAATCATCCAAAAATGTTCATTTATTTCCATCATTGGAAAGTGACTGACAGCACTTATCACTTACCTAATATCTACATTTAGAATCCTACTAAAGCTTCCTTAATTTAATAAGTAATCTGGATGCTCAACCTCCTCCTATGGGAAACACCTCCACTTTATATATTTAGAAGTTTTAGTAAATCTACCCCAAATCAAGAAATAGACTAACAGGGGAAAGAGGAGTCAAACCTTCCGGTGCCGGTCATAGTTGGGATGAAGCTAATGTCGGCATTTACATTGTGCAGACAGGTTGACAATGTCGTCAGTGTGATTGGCAACATTGACAATGTCGCCACTCACAATGTCAACATTAAAAGAGTAATGCTGCAGAGTCCGGCGGCTATACCTTGGACCCTGCACATTTAACATGCCGACATTCTCATGTCGGCAGGTTAAGTGCCGTCATTAGCGTCTGCGGTTTAGACAGAAATTACACCTAATTCTACATGATTCAAACTGCACTTCAATATAGACAGCATTTATACATTTATGCATTTAATAGTGCTGAATTAAAGATTGGACCAAAAAGAATAGATACTTTACTTACTTAATACTTTAGTGCAAACTATTAGTGATAAATGAAATTTCTCAAAATTGCTTTGTTTCTTTAACCGATGATTGGTACTTTTCTATCCCTTCCCTCAATATGAATAACTTTTAATTTTCCAAAGAAGCAGGTAGACCTCACTTGCTGCAGTGTAACGTTCCGGCTTGCTTGGCTGATTTATACCTTCTCACTGTAACTTTAAAAACTAATGCTAGAAATCATGCTTTTTTAATTATTTTTTAGCATTTTAGGATTTCATGGACCATGGGCCTTTCCTCCACTCTAATTACCTCTTCCCACTCCAGAATCCAAGACTTCTCCCGTGCTGCCCCCCTGCACTGGAATGACCTCCCTTGCTCCATCCGTCTTGCTCCTCTCTGTGCTCCTTCAAACGAGCACTCAAAACTCAACTGTTCCTCAAAGCCTACCAACCTTCCACCTAACCCCCTCATCTCCTCCGCTCGTTCTCCCCTCTCTCCCCTGGTCCCCTTTTTCTCTCCCCCTTTCATCACTGCCTCCCTTTCATGCCTGTTTCGTCCACTCTCCCTTAGGATGTAAGCTCAAATGAGCAGGTCCCCTCTCTCGTCCTGTCTCCAAACCCATTCTTCTGCTCTGTATTTACTCCATTTGTCTGCCTGGAGCTTCTGAAACATTGGTACTTTATGTTTACTGTTCTGTACAGTTTCACCCTGTATGGTCTACTGTTTGTACTATGTACGGCGCTGCGGATACCTTGTGGCGCCTAACAAATAAAGGATAATAATAATAATATGTTCTAATTGTTGATACTTTATTGGCTTCTATTCCTTTTTTTAATTCATACATTTTCTTGTTTCTGTCGGATTCAAATATATTTTTAATCATGTTTATAAAACTAGGATTATGTTGAAGGACAAAAAAAATGTTTAGAACAGATACTTTGGACCAAGGAAAGCTGACAGTTGTACTTCAAAATAAAGTTGAAGTTACAGCTCCCTGAAGCCATAAGATTTTTAATGTCACTCATACACATAAAACAAAATAGTAATTTGCTTGTGTTTTAATCCAGTTCATAATGTAGTGCAATATAATTTTAAGATCATTTTAAATAGTTATTTTATCATTAAAATAGCCTTGTAATAAAAAATATATTTGAGATTACATATTGGTGGCTTTGTCTGTTCTCTGACATTCCTTCCCGGGAGAGCAATGAGTTTTCAATATTGGAAAAACAGTCAGCAGTTTGAGGACATCAAGCAGTATATTTTTGAAGAATCTTAGAGCAACATCATTTTTACCTCCCTCTGGGGATGTAAATATGTCTTTTATAGTTACGCACGGGGCTCTCTTCAAATATTTTTTTTCTTGTTTAATAAAACAAAATGTGATTCCTTTCCCTCCTTTTATTGCAAATCTTAATTCTCATTTTAAAGTTTTAAGACTCTAGTTTTTTTCTAGGAAGAGAGGAAATAATCCTTTTTAATAGCCAGTCTCCCATATATATGGATCATTCCGTGAGTCATTTTGCTATTGTCGAAAAATTGATTCTCTATTTACACATGGCTGTCTTTTTACTAAGCTAGAGTGAGTGCTACATTTTAATTATTTATTTAAGGTTTATGCAATGTAAAGAAACAATTAACCACACCAATTAGCCGTTTACAATATTTGGTAAATAAGACGCATTGAGAATAATGATTCTTTTGTAAAAACTTTGCACCACAATATTTTCTATTAAATGTTCCATAAAGAGGCAAAGCTAGGGAGTTATGGGTACCAATGTAGGGGGGAGGGGTGGAGGGCCCCAAACCCTCTGCATCTACCATGCAGCGGGCCCCATTAACCCCATGGGCCCCTGATGCACTGCACTT